>JANSTX010023527.1:0-15523 GCA_027564355.1 Penthetria funebris | reverse complement strand
ACGGACGGACATGCTTAAATCAACTTTTTTTTCAATTATAAGCACTTCTGTGTAATTTTTTTTTTCCTGAGATGTTTGGCGTTACATGAACGGAATCAAATACAATAGACCCTTGGAACTTCGTTCGTTAGGGCCTAATAAAAAAATAAGTAAATAAATTACAAAATATGTAAAATAAATATTTTAAACGAAAAGAAAAAGAAATATTATAACAAATGATTTATTTCTAGGGCTTCTAACATTACATGTAATTTAAATAAAATAACAATTTAAGAAGATACTCAATATCTTAATCTTCTTTGATGTAATTCGAAAGTAATGTTTCCCAGCTCAAATGTTTTTTCCCTTTTTAAAATAAATTTAAATACCTTGTTCACCATTCCTAATAATTACTTGAAGCTGTTGTAAAATATTTTCCATATTTATAAAATAAGGTTCAAATGAGAAATTAAATCACAAAGGAAAATGTAGGAATACAGTAAACTCAACCTATTAAAATAAAATTTTAGCTTAATAAGAATTTATATACTCGAAAATTATTGGAAAGTATTATTACATAGATGTACTTAACACTTTCTTAATCTGAACATCTCTTAAATGAATCATTAAACATTCTGAAGGCAAATTGCTATGAATGATAACACTTCTGATACGTTTAGTGCAGTTATTCTTATCACTTCAATAAATCAATTTAAATACAAAGAAGACAATATAGCCTTTGCTAATTAAAAAGCTGTAATTAATTTCTTTACACATTTTGTGACGATTCTGAACAGTTGAATAGCAACAACTCTTCAGTTCAGAATACGCTTTCTGTATTTTTAAACAATCAGAAATGAAAATTGGATGTATGAAAACTAGAAACAAAATTTAAAAATCGCTCTAAAATAATTATTGTAATTTTTTGTAGCATAATTTAATATTTTTGCAGCTCATATCAATGTTGAATTTTTTATATAAAATATATTGCATGTGAAAACGTTAGGAAATGAAATTTAATGATAAGGACAGTCGGAAAAAATAAGTTCAGAAATGTGTTTAATAAAATATATGTATTTTTCTCTCACATAATTCAATATGTTTGAAACTCATATAAATGCCTTTTAGTGGATTAAACAAGAAATTTAGTATTTCATTCACAGAAAACATTTTTTATTCAATTTAACGAAAACAAAGTCAGAATTTCAAATACATTGAAGCAAACCAATAGCACTTTTCCTGACTTACAAAGGATATGGGTTGGCATTTACATAGAATTTGCTAGGATTTCAAACAGAAAACAATAGAAATTGAAGAGGAGAAAACTATCATTATCATCATGTAGACACCTCTGCACTATAAATGTTTAGAACTACTAAATAATTTATATTTACGTAAAATTATATTGAGATGCAACTGTTCATCTGCAACTAGTAACAATTTGAATATAGAAATAACATAGACACAATATTAAAACATGATATTAAATATATATGCAGTAGGTATGTATCTCGACTAAATACGTTTATGGAGTCTCGACTATATTTGCACAAATTACGTTAGCTAAGACACATAGTTTTCATTAGTTCAGATACATAACCCCATTTTAGCGAAGACACAAAGCGCAAATATACTCGAGACATCATAAACGTATTTAGGCGAGATACACACCTACTATATATAACTCATGATCATGATTTCATTTGGTTACTGTTAAATATCAGGGATACCTACTTGACGTAAAATGCAAAATTATTATCTCAAATTAAAGTTCGAAACTATGCTAATAACTATGATTAATAAAATATTTAGTAAAACTAGCAAGTTTATGCAATAAATTTTTATGATATAATAAATTGTATAATGTCAACAATATAGTGATTTCATTTTCCCTATCCATTTACATAGAATTCCCTGATAACTCGATAAAGTTTTGGAAAAAAACCTACGTATTTACTCGTATAAATCAACTTTCATGAAAATATTCACATCATTTTATTGCTTTTTCTTATGAAATTATAATATCTGTTGAATCTTTTATATTACCAATTTTTTTTTTTTTTTTTTGATATTCTGCTAAGAATTCTGGTGGTTTATTGAATTTTCGCTAAAGAATGACATAACAATTTTTATGTAGTTATTGAAGCAGTAAATATATTTACGACCATATATAATATTCATTTTATTTTTTTAACTTATCATTATTGTATTATTCTTAGATCCAAGGTTCATCTCGTAAGATTCGTTGAGAATGAAATTCCACTTTATTCATCTATCCATTCAAAAATATAATCCATTTGCTTCTTTATAATATTTTATTTTTCTTTAAGAAACTGCAAATGAATTGCGAAATAGTATTAGTCGAAACTGCACTAGTTTCTAATATACATTAAAATATGCAGTTGGTAAAGTGGTGTGGTGTGTTAAGCTATAATCAATTTCAGAAACAAAACACTAATACCTACTATTGCATTTACCACCCTAAATTTAAGGAACAAAACTAATTATGAACAGTAAAGTGGTTTCATTATTACACAGTTACCAGAATTCTAAAGAAATATTATGCCTATAATTATATTAATCAGATTAGCACTAGAAAGTACCCAGTTGTCAATAATTGAAAACACATAAATCATACTGTGTTAATTTATAAATAACAAATTAACACATCCCTTTCAATAAGAATAATAATAAAAAAAATCTTTTAACTACTCGCTAAATACACATAATAAATGGCGAGAAGAAGAAAATCGATCTGAAATCTTTTGTAACAAATGGATTATTATTTCTTGTAAAGTCATCACGGAAGTTAAACTTTACTATAAATGAAATTATAATAATATCCTTTTTACCATAAGACGTTCTATTGAATATTGTTATTATGTGTATTAAAGGATAATTATATATAATAATAATGTAATATGGCAAATAAATAGGAAAATTATATCTATTATTATAGATTATCGTTTAAGATCTTTATTAATACTTTAAATAATATAAGCTATAAGTTTAAGAATGTGATATTCAAAATTATAATTTTAAGGTAACATTATATACATGAGTAATCTGTTCAAAGAAGTATTTACATATTTTTTCTTTCTTCAAACATTGACACATCACAATCCGGTCAACTGTAATCCAACTGGAAAATATTTCATAACAAAACATAGTTTTCCTGTTCTATATTTAAAAAATTCCTAGTTTCTTAGTTTGCTGGTTCAGAAAGTTGTTCAGTCAGTCGACAAATACAATAATATTGACACTATCATTTTAGATATGAATAAATGCCAAAAAGATGGATTTTAATATGTTAAAAGTTTGAATAGGTTACTACATCTTTCACCTGACTGAATATCGTCATAAATTCAGCATTACACTTGTAAATAAATAAATAAGAATTTCATTGAGATATTTAGAATATTATAATGGTTTGACCAGAAGGATGCATCATCTTATAACCTTTACGACTCAATAGCACACTTAATTTGCTTAATATGTAATTCGAAATAGGAACTCAAATTTTTTAAATGGTTTTTTTTAATGAAATAGATACAAAAAAGGATAATAAAGAATTTAAGAAAAATGTGTAAATAGACTGCTAAAGAGTAGGTTTTGACCTTGAAGCAATACAAATTGGGAAGAAGAAACAAAACAGGAAGAAAGGGAAAAAGGAAAATAGAAAGAAAAATAGTAAGAATGAGTAAGCGTAATCTAAGTTATTATTATTTATATGATTGAATAATTAATTTACAATACAATACAGGTTATTCTGGATGACAATAATTGAGATCGGTATTAATAAAATTAAAAAAAACAAACCCAAAATAGGGAGTAAAACTATTATATGTTCAGCTAGCAAGTTATGTATCAGTTCTTGTGTAGACTGTTAAATAGTAATGAGTTATGTTAATGTCTAAAAATACTGCTCAACAATTTTCTTGAATTTCACAATGACATACAAATTTGCTATATTGAATAGGGATGAGAATTGTAACAACAAATCTGCTATTCTCGCCTTTGTTAGTGCGACGTAAACGTATATGATTTCATCTCGTCAAATAGATCCGATAGATACTCTCTCTTTAGACCTCAATCACATAAGTTTTACCTTTGTTTTACGTAAAATATACATAAATTGGAAAGTGCTTAAAACTATATACATATATGTATAAATATATATATACAGTCACTTGAAATCATAGATTTACATAAATCAAATAACATTTTCTATGCCACTTTCACTTTATTCCAGTTTTTCTTTTCCATGTCCCTTTACATCCTGGTTGCAGATATGTTTATGATGAATAGCAAAATATAAGTTTCTCATACTACTCGTACAGTTATATAAAAAAAGTTCAGAATTCTCCTTGTATAAGGACAGCATATTTAGTCGTTATTTAGAATATTTTTATTTTATCATATTTCTTCAAATAATAACATCAATATAGGCATCACTATGGTTATTTTATGGATTATATGGTGTTAGGTACATTAAATTTACCCATCTTACTTTTAAAATAGTTTAGTTTAGGACATTTGTTCTCTTTACGGGAATATTTTAGATTATCCGAAACTTATGTATAGAAGATAGTTAAGCTTGTATAAACGGAAATATAATTTATGTGATAAATTATTATAATCATTTAATACTAAATGGAATATATAAATTTAGAAAACAAAATTGATAACTTTCAAGTTTTTACTTCCACATAATACTTTTATCGAATAATATATTAATTTAAAAATTACTAATCGCATATTCACCTACCCAACTATGCTATTGGAATGACAGATTGCCGAATGGAGTATCCAATTAACATCTGGAGAACTCAACTCATCTTTACTTATACGTGGTGTCACCCAAAAATTCGATCACAATGAATAACAATTTCTTGTTCTTGATTGAGATTAAAAAGAAAAATTGGTAAGAATTTAGATGCAAGTCTACTCAATGGATTCAAACCGAATGACGATAATTTATTCCATATTTTTAATTCGAAAGTCTCAATTTATGGTTTCATAATAGAAGTGAAATACAATGAATAACAAATTAAATTAGAAATGGCTTACTTGCGGCATTACAACCATTTCTGAATTTGTTGTAGAATTCATTGAGCTGTTAACTTCAGTATCCGATAATCAGATATGACCGATAATAAGTATATTGTATCAATATTTGTTATAACTGAATTTACGTCGTCACCAATAAAAATATTTTCAAAATTCATGGTTGATCAAACACATCAGCATTAGAGATCCCACATTGTTTTCCGAATCAAGTTATTGCAATCAAAAAATAACTAATTTTGAAATAGAACCAAATGGTTTTTAAAATAACAGCAGAAGGACAACACATTTGTAATTACAATTTAATTTTAAATATGCAATTTTCCAAGTCTATACAAACTTATTTTTATCCATTCATGAAACTTTTTTGTGATTAATAAATTTGATAAATTACATGGAAATAAATATCCTTATTTTTTTATCAACATTTTCAGAATTTAAACCGCCAAATGATAAATTACTTGAAATATTTTATTTTATTTTATTAAAAAAAAAAAAAAACAAAAAAATTGTATAAAATAAGGTTTTCCATCTATTGATTATTTATTATTCAACTTGGTTGATTTTACTACTATGTAAGTATCCTTAAATCGAAGCTAGCATATACAACAAAAGTGATAAATATATGCTTCAATGATTGAAATAAATGTTGTATATTATGATTCTCGTCTATTATATTTAAGAAATACATTTAATCTGTTAAAAGTACTTTACAACAAATGGAAATTGATGAATATTGGATATGAAAAACTTCTCAATTTAATCCGTTGCCAGTCTTTCCTTTAGAATTTTCTTTTTTTTTTTTTTGTATATATTTAAACATTTAACTTCTGAATTTTATTCACAAGCATAGATTTGAATTGTGTATTTGTATTAGACATTCTATGATATACTGAAATTTTATTACAAGGTAATAAAAATAAGACTGTGCACTAATGTGCAATAGACTGATAAAGAGTTGCCAATCAATGGTTCAATATTATTCAAGAATATATTATTATCTTAATGATAAATAGGTTTTCATTTATTTTTAAACATATTATGTAATAGAAATTAAATGATTTTCTCATCATTGTATTTAGTCTTCGTATACGTCAGCCCAATCACAAAATAAAAGAAAAATATTTTCAACCAGTTTATTGCGTAAGGGTTGTATATTTCTTGTGATACTCTGAAAATCTGAAATCTATACATTACGAGAACAGTTAAGTATCAGTTTTCAATCTATTAATGTAATAAGATTTTGGTATTGATTTTTGGAAACTGATTAACTGATATCATTAAAGAAAAGGTATATCATATTCAAGTCAGATACTCATTATATGTATATAGGTAGAATAAATAGTGTTAACCATTCCAATAAATGGGTTATGTAAATTGTCTGAATATAATATTTGGAATCAATCATGCTATAAAAGGTATCAAACTATATACATTTGTCTAAAAATATATTGATAACACATTATAATTTATTTGAACAAATTAATAATATTTGATTAGAATATAATACTTTTGTTGATTATATTTAATTAATAATGTTGTGACATTTTTTCTTATGTATATCACGCTACTAAATCATAATTAAATTCATTATGTTACACAATATAATCCTGCGACTGTTTAATATTGTAACAAATGAAGAAGTCAACAAAACAAATAGCTTCACAATGTTGATTTTTACTGTGGATATAATTGTATAATATTATTCCATAAATTCTGTATTGGAACTCTTATGCAACAAAATCTGAAATAATGCAATGATTCAATAAGAACACAATAGAACAATCTCAAAATTTTTTAAACCAAAAAAAATAATTCATCAAATCTCTTGTGTCATAATCAATGGGTCAATAGAATGCAGGTGAGAACAAGAATATTAGAAAACTTGATGTAATTTATTTTTTATTTTGATTAATTGTACGAGTTTATGGTCTTTTGGTGATAATTGCTCATGAATTTTCCAAAAAAAAAATAGAAGGATCGTTAGGAAAACGTCAAGAAAAATATATACTTGGGTATACTATAACAGTCCACGAAATATTTTTGATTTTGTTCAAAAACTACAAGTGCTTAAAGTTATTGTCTGCTAATACAGATCTTCGAAATGAGGTAAAAGGAATCGATTTTATAGAATTAAACCTATAATTATAAAATATATTTACGACCCTGTAAAGTGGTGGCTAAAGTGGCTTATTCCAATTCTAACAGATGTACATCATATTGGTAAAAATATTAGTCTTGCTTGTTTTATTGACACTGATACTATATCTCTAACCGTCCATAATATATTTTAAAATCGAGTCTATATATGTCCACAAAATTTTGATAAAAATCTATACGTAGTTAGAGTTATGTTCTCCTCATATACATCTTGTATTAAGAATACATGGATGGGCTACCCATGGAAATTAAAGACATGTAGGCCTATTTCAATTGAAATTGAATTGGCAGAAGGATTAGTCATGCTTGTTTGCTATTCCCATTGACACAAAGTCTGTATCTCTAACCATCCATGATATAATATAACCGTTCATTAGATACTTTTAATTCTGTGCAAAACTTTAGTTACTTAGAGTTATGCGCCCCTGATTTATATCTTCGAAATTAAGAAATTAAGCAATACATTTTGAATACATACACCATGAGAATATAGAGGGGTTGAGAGGATAATTAATTTGTTTTTTTTTTTTTTTCAAATTTAATATGAGGCGAGCAGGAGTGTTAGGTGGTATTTACAAATTCAACAAACTTATTTTTACATCTTGTTTATCCTGAAGTAAAATAAGTACCTTGATTGAATATAATTTCTAATCAATTAGGGTGAGATTAAATAGCTAATAGATACTCCTAAGTTTTTGTGATATAAGTATTACAATGAAATCACAGAATTAGTACTGTAAGTCCACACATAATAATCATGTAGGCTCACGGTGATATGTGAGCCTACATGATTATTACCGTGCAATATGTAAATTAAGATATTACGTGCAGTTTGGATTAGATTCTTCAGATCCATTTCGTTTTTGTTTGTGTTTTACTCAAGAGGAAATATTGAAAAAAAAAAAATTGAATGAATTAAATGGGTTATTATTGACTATTTGTTACGGCTACAGATTGAAGTTTTAAATTTTTACGAATTTTTTAATGTAATGTTCTAAAATCGAATATTTGAAATGTCTGATACTCTGAGTAAATACCTGATTTTGCTACATTTACGTCTTTATCTTTGTGATAGCTTTAATAGTTTTATGTTCAATTATACTTCTATGTATCTAGTCTATGATTACAATTTTATTAGAATACCATAAAATGAAAATCTTTATTCATCTGTTACTTAATATGCAAACGTATTTCTTTTCAAATGTATTTCATTTTTATCAGGGTAGCATTCTCATAGCTATACACATTTAATTTATATAAATTGTAATTCGCAAAAAGTTTATGCAAACAAAAAATTATAGCGGCCTCAACACTAAAGAAAGGAATTTTTTGTGTGACCGTATAATATAATTATTTAATTATGAATGGGTTTTATTTGTGGCCTAGCGGTTAACTCTAATTGAGATATAATTTTGAATAATATGGCATTTTTTTTATCATATATATTGAATTTCATGCGGTAGTTCGGATTAAATTTAAATCCTTTCAGCTACTGTAGCATTCAAATGATAATTCATTATCTGAACCGTTACGCCTCGAAGGCGCATAGGATGGCATTACGATATTAAATTGCCATTTCATATATGCATGTTACATCAAATGTAAACTAAAATAAAGTGTAATTGAAATTTTCCAACTGGAAAATATAGGATCATTATCCACTTATACATTTGAATACTTCTGCATGAATCACCAACTACCTAGTTTGTTGTGGAATTTGTCTTTCAACCAGTCGACAAACACGACATTAACATCATCTTTTATTAGTTTCAAATCACACGCGATTACTGACATATACTGTGATCGAGTTACCGTATGATACCGTGTGGAAAGGTAAATATTGGTTGAGTAATTTTGATTATAGTGGCCACTCCATTCGGTACATGATAATATTCAAAGCAACAGTGCAATGTGTTAAACTTTTATTTTGAATTAATAGTTTTCATCATTGCAAATATTGTGCAGCATAATAATTTAGCTTCAAGATTGTATTTAAAAATACGATGGCATAAACAGATTGAAAATATGGCAATAGAATTTGGTTAGGCTTTTGGTGAGGCCTCTATATTTATGATTGTACTCAAATTGATAGATTAAAATGACTTCGTATACTCTAGTTTTGATACCCTTTCAAAATGATTAATGTATTTATTAGAAATTCCAGCGAAATACCTAATTTTTCATTATAAAAACCGTGTGAATATGTCAAAAGATTAAATGATTAATATTCTTCTTGTTCAAAAGAAAAAATATTTTTTTTTTTTAAATCCTGAAACGAAATCGTATCATTAACTTTAAGAATTGTCTGCATTCCTTGGCGCGCGTGTATTACTAAGTCAGTTTTCATTAATTTATTTTTTTTTTGTTTAGTTTAATCCATTTTTTGTTTACTACAAATTTTAATGGCAAAACAAAATAGTACTGTGAATAAAAAATAAATAATTTGAAAATTTATTTGTACAGACTTTTCTTAATCAAAAACTTTTTGGAAAATTATTATGTGGGAGTAACAGAAAAAAACCATAAACACAAATTTCCATTTTTTGTTTACTTTAATAAAATAATGTCTTGAAAATAACACTTGCTTCTGTTTTGGCGTTCTTATTTTTCATTTACATTTCACAATATAAGAGAAAATTGAAAAGTTCTTATGAAAGGAAAAACAATGAACAATAAAATTCAATACAGACAATACACGTATGTGTTAAGTACCTCAAACATAATCAATATATATAAAAAAAGGGATGAAAAAATTTATTATGATATCCACAAAAATAGATAACAGAAGACTCTGCAGGATAAAAAACTCATTTACAAAAATTTACAAAAATAAATAATTCCACCCACAACTCTACCACTATTTTTTTGTAGAAATATTTTAAACGAAAATTTCCTTTTAAAACAAAATTTTAAATATTGAGAACAAAATAAATAAACTTTTCATTTTATTTTCATAAGAATATATAAATAAAATCAAAGAGATGGTAAAGATAACCGAAATTAGAATAATAAAAAAAAAGAAAATCAAAAAGAAAAAAGAAAAACAGAAAGGAAAATCACTTTCCAGGGTTCTTCTTCTGCACCCACAAAATTATTCACATATTTAACTTTTTATATAAATTAAAACATTTATGGATCTCTAAATTTAACATAAAAACCATTACCATAATTTTTTGTATTTTTTTTTTAATTTTTTAAAAAAATTTCTTTTTAATTATTTATTTCACATCTTTTCATTTTGTTTGAACTATACACAAAATAATGGTAGTTTTTCTATTTAAAATTTTCCGATTATGTATTTTACTTATTTTTAATAATTTTTGGTTTTTTTTTTTGTTCTTTAGGGGTGATACGATATATAGCGCAATTTGAAAATATGTACTAAACGAACGGAAGACAGTGTGCAACTGAAAAACAACCCCGGAGCCCGGACAGAGAACTGTAATAATATTGAGATAGGTATGGAATTTTATTTTAAGGGTGAACAGTAAAAATGGTGAAATGGATGTGAAAATTTTTCGTTATGGATTATAGAAAATAGAATGTGAAATTTTATTATAAATGGAATTAAATTTGATCTTCTATAAAACTCAATGAAATTAGGTTGGATTATGAAATGATATTTTAATTATTTATAAACAATATATAGAATTGTATTTTTATTAAAAAATAATTACTTATTTATTATAGTTAATGTATAATAATTAGTAAATAGCTTCAAATTTAAAAGAATGTCAACGGAAGAAATTGGAATTGAATCGACCATACACTGAGGGAACCAGTCCCATGATATTGCAAAATACACACTTGTCAGAGCAATAGAAAATCCGTTGCCAAGAACGTGGCGAAGAAGTGAGCATACTGGCCAGAAATTAGTAACGTCAATTACTGATCCCGAAAAATTTATAATTAAAATTTCCTTAATGCGATATTATGACCATAATAGAAAACTTAGCATTAAAGTTATGTGAAAATTTACTATTTCCTTATCTATTGATATGCTCACTTCATTCAGAAACGGGACAATATCCATAGCGCATAACTAACGTTTGATTTAATTCTTACACATCGCCATAAAATTATTGTCCTAGTAAGGGAAATTTCCCTTAAACAATTTTGTGAAAATTCAATCTACTCTATTTTTCTTTAAATTTTCCATGGATTTTATTACATATTATATACGCACACCTACATAGACACATTTAGAGATGGAAAATGTTCGTTAAATTGAACGACGAATTTTCTGTCACTGTACAATGAATTGCATGTTAGATTTCATTATCAATTTTACTATTCTAGAATTTTATTTTCCATGCAACAAATGTACAAAACAAGCTTTTCCTTAATGAAATTTAATATTTATCCATATGTGAATATATGTAAAAGATTTTCCGATTTTCTTTTCGTTTTTTGTTTTTTTTTTTTTTGTTATGTGATTTTCCAATGGCTTTCGGTTTTCCTTCTCGTTATTATTTAAGTTGATATATTTACAGTTGATTGAAGAACATAAAGGAGAAAATCAATATATTCGAATATGTAGGTTAGTTGATGAAACTGATATAATGTTTGCGGTTTTTTTTTTTTTTATTTTAAACCATTAATTAAAGACAACATTGTATGAATTTAATTATATATATAAGCGATTCATGTATATGTATAAATACTTATTACTTGTAGCCTTCAAATGGAAATTTAAAATATAAAGAATATTTAAGATTAGAGGATGTTGCTTTACAAATCATCAAGAGTAAACATTCTTTAGAATGTTTTAAATTACCCAGCACACAATCTCAGATTTAATTAGTTGTTGGAAATTTATTATTTTCTGACTGTGATAAGACAGTGCCTTTGAAAATACTAAACAAACAAAACGTATCTTTCTGCCACTATAATACTTTCCGAATGCTTACCAGTCTTTAAATAAATATTCAAATTTATAATATATAATAAATTAAAAATTTGTTGAAATCAATGCTTATTTTCTTAAGTTTGAAAGTTTGTATCAGGAAAGCATAACTTCAAGCATAAGTTTGAAATTAAAAACAAAGAATGGACTGTTACATATATAGAGTTAGTGAAAATATACAATATGGACGACTAGAGATATAGACAGTTTCTTTGAAAATACTAAACAAGCAAAAAGTTTCTTTCTACTACCATGGTACTTTCCGAATACCTACCAGTCTATAAATGTATATTCATAAATAATATCGTCCTAAAATTATGAATTCCTGATACGAGTAATAAATATTTGTTAAATATCAGTTTGAATATATCAGGAGAGCATAGCTTGAAGCATAATTTTGGGAGAAATTAAAAACATATCATAGACGGTTACCTATATCTACTCAGTGAATTAGGAAATTGGACATATAGACAGTGTCTTTGAAAATACTAAACAAGCGAAACATTACTTTCTACTTCTATGCTACTTTCCGAATATCTACCAGTCTTTAAATATATATTCATAAAAAATATCGCACTAAAATTATGTGTTATTGATAAAAGTATTAAAATTTTATTATTGTAATTTTGTATATGAGCCACTTACTAGTGGTTATTTTAATTTAAAATTTGGAAAATAATATACATGGCCTATATTTAGTTAAATTCTTTACTATTATAGTAAATTTCTGTAACCCTATTACTTATATGAAAATCTTGTAAAATTATCGATAGATATTTTAAATTATGATGTTTTATCTAACGAGTATAAATGTCTAATAGTAGGAGAAACTATTTCTGCTCATATTATATATCAAATTAAGATGTGAATAATACGTGAAGGAGATCTATATTATTCTATATTTTCATTAAAAATATACAAAGTCTATTGTTTATATTTGTTTCAGTCTTAAACTGAAAAATCTGTCCATTATTATTAACCTTAATATGTACACAAAATAATCTAAACTGCAGTTAAGAGGATTAATGACCAATTTAAATGAAATTAGGATGAATTGAGTGTAAACAGAAAAAAATATATTATTATTGAAATATTGTACATGAGCCACTTACTAGTAGTCATTTTAACTTAAAATTTAGAAAATAATATACATGGCCTATGTTTAGTTAAATTCTATACTTTTATAGTAAACTTCTGCAATCCTATTACTTATATGAAAATGTTGTAAAATTATCGATAGCAATTTTGTTCAATTAAAAATGATTGACTCATTTTAAGATTCTGAATTCCTGTTCCAATTTGAAATTATGATGGAATTTAAAAGACGCTTTCTAATGAGTCTGAATGTCTAAAAGTAGTTCAAATATCAAATCAAGATGTAACTATTGTCCTTGTTCGTTTACGTAAAGGAGCTCTATATATTTTTATAGATTTGTTTTCATTAAAAATATACAAAAATATACACCATTTAAGAGTTTAGGTGAATAAAATTACTGACAATCTGGCCCATAATCTTTGATGATTCAAAATTCATGTCGAATGGCTTCTCCCCATATAAACCCTAAACACTTTACTCTGTCTATAATACCTTTTTTTTTTTTGTAAAAATGAATTTTCCAATTCATTTTGAAAAATGCTCTATTAAATTTATGCAGATGTACATACCAAAATTTTCTCTAAAAGAAAATGCAACAGTTTTTCTTTGTATGACTTGCGCATAGAAATATATAGTAATTTTCATTCATAACACGTGGACATGAGAAAATTGTAGTGCAAAAAATGAAAATGAATTAAGAAAATACATGGTGAAAAAGGAAAACTCATTTTAATCATTTATTTTTATAACATTAAAATGAAATGCATGCATATGAACATTCTATTGCTATTTGAACACAATTCTATATACACAAATTTTAAGTACATTATGTCATGACGTATTTTTGGAAAATGAATTTTCTTTTCATTTTTCTTCTTTTTTTTTCGTGTTGTCAGTGTATCCGTATATAACAAATATATCTATTTAAATTTATATATTGAATATAAAATAAATTATATACTGTAAGATACAAAATATACTTTAAATACATGTACATAGATCCACATATATTTATATTTATATATCCATCACATAATTTATCTTAATAAATCATAGGAAAACTTATTTTTAGACAGATTTTCCAATAAGAATTTTCCTCTTTTTGTAAACATCATATAAAATCCATCTGTATAAACATTTAGACTTTGTATTTTGTTCAACCACTGGTAATAGTTTTCATGTTGAGGTTTTTTTTTTTTCCTTTTATTTTTGTATTAATTCAAATTTAGATTAAATGAAAATAATAATTATCGATGTGTGAATGAGAGACATTTACCCCGAAAGAAAAACCACAAATTAGAAGAAAAAAAAAAACAAATAAAATAAAAAGGAGCAAATGATTTTTCTTCTAAATGAGAATTAAATCAAATTAAATGTTAAATAAAATTTTCATTTATAAACTCACCTGTTTCACAAGAGGAATTAAAATTTTTTCAATTGATTTTAATTTAATTTCATAATGTTGTGTTAAAATTGAATCACTTGAAGCCATTTTTAAAATGCATTACTAATTTTATACATTTAATTTAAAATAAACACAATATTATTTAGAAAAAAAAAAAAAAAAAGAAAAAGTATATATCTGTTGATCGCGTTTATTACATCCACACTACAAGAGTCGAATGGAAAATGAAAATATTTTCATTTCAAAGATTTTCCAATCGTTTTGTTTATGGACTAATTTCGGTTTTTCTTTTTTGTATCACATAGTTTTGTTTGATGCAAATGAAAATGTTATACGCAAGATATGAGTATTTAGTTTAAATTATTCCAAATTGTTGAGTGTAAATATATAAGTAAAATTTTTTTGTGAATTTACATAGTATATTTAAGTGGTGTTGTTTAAACTGTTTAATTTCCAAATTTCAAAACCCACTGTTTTTGTGGTCAAAATTACGAGAAGTTTATGTCCAATAGTGAAATGGAATAAGCTGTTTAGATGATTTATATTGGCAATGGTGATAGTATAGTATATATTATAATATTTGATGGGAAGAAGTTTTATGGAAATGAGAGAAAGCTGAAGGAAATTTAAAGGAATTAATTAAAAATAAAAATTGTTCTTTTTGTTTTCTTAGTTTTTGTATTTGACTTTTTATTTTTCCCAATATAATTTCATCTATTCATAAATTTTCATTCATACTCTAGAATAGATATTATAATCTAATTTCGATAAACTTATTTTTCTGTTTAGTTTTTTTTTTATTTTTTTTATTTGATTTTAAATATTTCAGTAATTAATTCTTAAATTTTATCTTAAAGAAAGTGTTTTTTTACGTATTAATATAATAACATTAATTTTTCTTTAAATATAT
>JANSTX010023505.1:0-11210 GCA_027564355.1 Penthetria funebris | reverse complement strand
ACAGGTAATAGGAGACCCAGTCGTCCGAAAATAAAGTGGCGAAGCACCGTAATTAAGGAGTTGAATTTGTAGTACCAGTGAAAGGAGATGAAGTGAACAATGGCGGTTATTCGTTAACACCCTATGCCCCCGCATGGAGTACAGGTTGAGATGATGATATACGTATATTTATAACCTGGATTTTTAAAACTGAAAATACATATCTATTGTTGATTATGACAAACTTAAAATTCGTGTGTAATAGAGCAAATTTATTGAGGTTTATTTTTGTATTCATAAAAACACAAAATTTCTATATATACGAAAATGCATTTGCATATCTGACGAAAATAAATATTGGACATGGTAAGAGATGAAAATTCTATCAGGGTTATTTCTGTCCCATCAAAATAATAAAAGGTTGCTGTTCCTAGGTCTATACACTTATGCTTAGCCAATATTCTAATTAAAATAAATGATTGATCTATAAATAAATATATTTGTCTGTAAATTAATTCAAATACAAATTTTGGAGATCTCTTCATATACAATTAACTAGAACTCGTATTGTTATAAATATAATTCACGTTTTCAAAATAGTATCATTTGTGTGTTTGTTTATATTAAAGCTTAAAAAGTATTACAATACTTACGTTAATACTCGTCAAATTTAAAATAATTTATGTATTGATACATACTTCCAAAATATATCGTTTAACAATTTAAATGGTGCGTAACCAATTACTTCGGTAAAACTTTTTTAGAACAGTAAGTCCCATATATGGAATTAACACATTTCAATTATCAAGCATATTTTAACGACATTTGGTTATAGTAAGTAAGTCGTTACAAGGTAAAAATATATTAATTCGTTCACCTGAGAGAATGGCGTATATATTTCAGAAATTTTAGTGACATTTCTTATCCATAACTGTCAGTGTTCACTCCAATATTTTGTTAACGACGTTTTATTTATTATGCACACATAATGTTAGGTTAAATAATATGTTCCAGGTCGAATTTTTTTGACCCTCAATTTTGTTTGGATGACATTTGTCAGTTAGTTTTTTGATGTTAGTCATATGATGAGCAAGTCAATCATTCAGTGTGTAATGAATAATTTTGAGAATTTGCATAGATTGGGAGAAAAAGCAAAGTCTGGACAAAAACGTAGCCAACGTACGCCACAAAACTGTATACAGTAAGATAGAGTGTTTAATGTCCGGGCACCTTTTCTCGATACCGTACACAAGAATTGTTGAGAATGTCGTAAACAATTTTTTTTAATTCAGATTTACATCTTTACCCATATAAAATCAATTGGCATAAGAACTACATGGTAAATGATTATATAAGAAGTCGTGATTGGAGTTCTCTGGTTTTACAGATTGAATTTTTGTCAAAAAATCATCATTAGCAACGAGACATATTTCGACTTGACTGGATTTATTCATAAATAAATTAGCTGCGACGACCATTGCACCCTCGTAGAGTGATTGCATGCTGCGCCATTTAGCGACATCATTGGGTCAATTTTATTTGAGGATATAGACTAAAGACTCTAACGAAATCTTGACTTCGTTGATGACATTTGTCTCCTATCGCAAGGTGGGTCGGACATGAGCGTGAAATTGGAACGAAAGTTCAAAAAGTGGTTATATGGACTGGCAACATTCGAAATTCAATCACATTTGCGCTACTGCTAGACGTGGCCATACTTGACCAACATCATATTCTACACATAATGTTATAGACCATATTATCAATCAATAAAAATTAAAACTAAATTATAAAATTGTGTTTCATTTAATAGTCAAAATGTTATTCACCCTCTATTAGTCTCTATTCAAGTTTCTAAATATTATCAGTATACGATAAATAATAGTGTCAGAGATATTTAACGTATCTCCAATAGATGTCACCGATAACTCGATATATATCAGTAATGGCATTTGATTGAAGTTAAACCAATGGTGATTATGACCTGTTTGTCGACTAGTTGAAAAATATCTCACCAACAAACTGGGCAATTGGCGATTTATTCACCACAGTACTGAAATATTCAAATGTATAACGAATAATTATAATTGATCCTATATTTTACGGTTGATAAATTTTATGCATATTAGAAACGGCAAGGTAACATAGTAGTGGCGTCCTATGAACAGTGTGCTGCGGATAAAACATTACTATCTCTCTTACGTGTTCATTCTACGTACATGACAGCCTAGGTAGAGTTAAAATATGTAACAATGGTTTTCTTATGCACCTAATAATATACATTAAGATTTAGTTTTTAGTCATTTATCACATGATGAAATTTGACATTATAATTGTACAAATATTATTTGTGTCCGGGCGTTAATACAAACGTGGAATTGAATAAAATGAATTAATAATGTATAACAGGTGTGCGTGCGGTGGCAAATGTAGTGACCCACTATCATCGAGGTTACTCTATCAATCGTCACCACCACGTGGTGTTTCGATCACGGTATATGTCAATAGTGGCGTGTGATCGAGGCTAAAAAGATAATGCTAATGTCGTGTTTGTTGACTGGGTTGAAAAAACAACGTAACAACAAACTAGGTAGCACCCTCGAGGCGTAAATATTCAGATGGTAATGGGTGTGCACGGTTTAGGTAATATTAACCAAAATGGTGAGTTCTTTGCGGCTATATGCAACAATCACTATTTTGTTATTGGTGGTACAATATTCAATATTGGTTAGACTTTAATGATTGCGCACAAGATGACCATAATTAAATTTTATATGGCTGACGGGATAGAATGGAGAAAAAAGTTATTACGTAGACACCCGTAAATATTCGATTAAAACTTCTGGGGACAGCAGGGAGTAGATTCTACAGACAAAGATATTCAAGTGCCCCTAAATCTGACAATGCTATTCCAAATTATAGTTCGGCACAACGCGAGTGTTATGATTGACCAAGTCAAGTGGAAACATTCGAAAAGTGTGTATGGTATTGGCGATCCCAGCAGATCTATCGCCATGGGAATATCCATAAAATAAACTTAACGCACCCATATTCCGTCTATGTGATTTCAGTATCACCTATAAAGCCGAAAAACTCGACTTTGATTTTTGTGAAGGGTAGGCACTGGAGTACCAGTCCATAAATGCGAATTGTATTCCATAAGAGGTTTTATATGTAATTTGTATTTAATGTCAATGTTTTCAGAATTCAAATATTTTTTTTGCAACGCTTAAGGAAACCAACAGCATCCTTTGCCACATCGAGTATGTGATCGTTTCAAAAAAGTTTAACATTGATGTGCATTTCAAGTGTAACAAAATCAGAAGAGTTGGCAAGCAAACTAAATATCAGAGTGTGAGACTATGTCATAGATGCATTGAATTCTACTAGATTAAGTTGTCCCCTTTATGGATACATTGTAAGTCGTTATAAAGAATGTTATACTCGTACATATAGTGGTGCATGGTGCTATCATCAGCAAAACTGTGAATAGGGTTCAATGTTATTGTGAAGATCGTTAATAAACCCTTAGGCAAACCAGCCGCATCTAATGAGAAAACGTTGGAAGTGACACCATCTAGTGTAACTCGTATTGAGCGTTTCTTAAAAAAAAATCAGATATTCATACTGAATTATTTAAATGTAGAACCGGACAATTAGAATTGATACTTTATCTCATTAACTGATAATTTACCTAAATTATAGTTGTTTGGTTTGATATTTGATATTGCATGCATATTAAGAATGACGAATTAACATTGTTGACACAAGCGGTTTACGGTTTGAAATGAGATGATGACAATATCTACCTCAAGTCAAGTACACTTGAACTGAAGACGTAATAGAGAAGAGTTGAAAATTTCATATACGAGTACAATAAATATTTATAACATAATCGAAATGCGTCAACTGGAATGATAATAAATAATAATTCGCGAAATTATGATTACAACTACATACTCGTGTATGACATACTTATTGCAAATATTTCAAATGGAGTTGGAATATACTTCAATAAGATTCTTCATGCAATTTTGGGCATTATTACTTTATAATTAAATATAAAAACAACTCGCAAAAATCCTACCTTTATCTGGACTTCAAATTCATGAATCATATCTTCTCTAGCCAATGTCACTTGTTCTTGCAACCGCTTTTCATATTCAGCAACAATTTCATTAAAAATGCGGCTATCATCATTGTTAGTTGCATCATCTGTGTTGTTATTAGGCTGTCCAAAATTATAAAACAAACCATGCTGTTATTCACAAAATACACAAACTTACATGATTATCAAATATTATATTTGTGATTGGAATGTCTATTAGATATATTGAAATAATATAATTTCTAATAGTAGTATTAATTGCGATGAACATCAATTATAATTAAAAATCTTATATTGTTTTAACACACATTCTCAACCAAAATTGTTATTAAATGCATTTCTACAAATAGATCTGCTAATTTATATTTTTTTCCACTATTTATCTGCGACAATAATTTCCATAATTTGATTTTATTTTCTTTTGATATTGTTTACAAATTTTTTAAAGGCATATAAAATTCCTGTTGGTACTTTTCAAACAACGAAAATGTACTTCAAAAAGTATTTTCAATGCTCATTAAAATTCATGCGAACTACGGCAAATGGCCTATTTTCATGGTGGTTTAATTCTGTTATTTAAAGTCTCTATTTGAACGGGACAATTGCAAAAACACCAAAAATGTATCTGTTGTACCTATTTTCTGTTGTTTTATTTAATTATTGTTCACATTATTATTGTAATATCCATATTTAAATGATATAAAACAACCACGAAATCTTGTCCTGGGTTTGGCGTTAAAAGATAACTAGGATGTGATTAAAGGGTATCTACGTGAATGCTATCATATTCTAGCTTAAATCTATAGCTAATGAAATCACCGCAACCTGGCGAATATTTCGGAGTTACTGTTGATGCCAAACCAAAATTTTAATATTTATCATGGTTGTTATAGTTTTGACGATGATAATCTACTGGGTGATGAATTATAATTGTTGGTAAAATATAAAGAATTTGTTCAAATTAACGAACCTACGCAACAACCATCACCTATTGATGCATCTTTGCATTTTAAAAAAATCAGTCATTGTTACCTTGTATAGGCGATGCAAATGCAAAGGTTGGCTTGAATAATATTAATGATATGGGTGATATAAACCAGAATGGTGAATTCCTCGCGATTATATGATACAGGCACAATCTTGCGATTGGTGGTACAATATTCAAGTACACGTCAATTCGCACAACAACTTGGTTATCATGATCTCGTAAAATAAACAAAAAAATCATATAACAATTTGTTCGAGATGGAGAATCACACTGCTGTTGATTGTTCGCAGATTTAGAGGTGCTTACATTGATCACTTATTCACTTTATTAAAATAGTTGTATCCTTTAGTGAATACAATGAACTATTAGTCAGTCCTGAAACCATGTATTGGAAAACAGAAGATACGTTTCATACCTAGTAGATCATGAACGATTTACATAAACATGATGCATGATATACGCTTGACTAGAATTTTCAGGGAATTAAAGAACCTAATCGACCAAGAATAATGTAGCAGCGAACAGTCATGAAGGAGGCTGGTGCCAGTTGTAAAATATGCATTGAAATGAAGATACTGTTTACAGAAATCATTAGCAATTTTAGCTACAGCTCGTTGATACTCTACCTTGCGAAGAGATTATGATGCAATGAATGATATAGATATGACCATTATAACAAAAATTATAGAACCAATTATAGTCGTCTAATAATTTAGTGCAATGATTTATATATCCCCAGCTACCTATAACCTAACTATTTGGTGTAATATTTTGCACCTAGTCGACTAACAATTATTAACTCCGATCAGACGCCAAAAATTCACATAGTTTATGGTCAATAACTATTGGCGAAATCAGGTGGAGATGAAAATCATTTAAATAATTCAGAGATTGAAACGTTTCTGCATTTTCAAATAATAATAAAGGTTTATCAACCCGACAATGATGACGATTGGAGTGGTCTACTATCATCTAAGTTACTCAATCAATATTTACTGGTAACTCGATCACGGTATATGTCAGTAATGTGATCGAGGCTAAAAAGATGGTGCTAATGTCGTGTTTGTCAACTGTTTTAAAAAAAAAATCCACAACAAACTAGGCAGCTGGAAAATTATGCACCACTCTATTGAAATATTTAGCTGACAATAATATACACTTTATATACACTAGCTAGTGCTATTAGTTATACAAGATTGTCACAAACTTTATTATATCTTTCAAAATGAGATGCTTACAAAATATCTTAATAGACACAAAATCATTGTTATTGTTATAAATTTGTGCTTTTTTTAATAAAATCAATTTATGGCAATTATTGAAATCAGCTGATATATGCTAATCTATTAATTTCAATCAAACATTTAGCACACAATAAATATTTACACTAATAATGCAGCCTTATCAAACAAATTTAAATTTAATATTTAAATCCTTTTTAAGATATTATACAATTTTTTATAAAATATACGCAGTAAATGCCATATAAAAAATATATCTTACCATAAATTCATCATCAGCATGTCTAGTTTCAAATCGTTTTAATTTAATTCTCAGCCTTTTTAGGGTGTCATCATTGTTTTTATTAATTTCCTCAATTTTTTCACGATAAAATACATGCAATTCCTCAATAGATACTTCAGGATCCTATAAAGAAATTTATTTTATAATCAAATTAAAATCGTTGTAGTCGACTTAATAAAAAAAAGACAATAAATTTACCAATTCATTACTTGTACCAGGTAAACTATTTACATCGTATCTTTTTACTGGACTTAATAAATCACCTATACTTGTTGGTGTAATTTTCCTATGCGTTGGACTAGCTAATATTTCTCCCTTTGTTTTGTGCCTGGAAATTTCATGATGTATATCACGTGTTTCTTTTAATAATTGTTCATTATCTGATATATCTGAGCCCGTATCATTGGAATGACGACGACTATGTTGCGAAATAACCTCCTCAGAAAAGCTATAAATATTATGTGAAAATTTTAAATTTATTGTTTTTTTAATGAAATTTAAAAACAAAAATAAAAAAAAATAAACAAAACCTACTGTTTTTCCATATCAGCACATTTTACTTCAAAATAAGTTCTTAAATCTTCCATTTCTTTAGCATGTATCGCATTTAATTCATGTCTCAATTCAATACTATTACTTGATCCCCCTTTTTCTTTAGCCAATAATTGACGTAAACGATTAATCTACAAGAATAAAATGGCAAAAAACACAAAGTTAAACTCAACATTTTACACTTAAAAAAATAACATAACATACCTCTACATCTTTGTCGCCTTTTTCAATTTCCAGTTGGTCAATTAAAATTTTCATTTCATTATCAAATCGAATTTTTACCATTTCAACTTCTTGACTTAAATAATCTGTAAACTTATTTTGTATCATAAAAAATATTCGTAATTCATCGGGTGACAGAAATTTCTGGAATTGTTCAATTTGTTTGAGAATTGGTAATTGTGGTGGTTCGAAAACCTCAATATTTGCATCATATTGTCTTTCTCTAGAATTTCTATTTGATTTATCATCTATATCAGTTAAATTTCTGTCCAAGTCATCACATGCATCATCACTTTCACTAACTAAATCTAATGAAATTTCCGAAATTCGCTGACCCACACTTTCTTGGTCACGCATCCAATGTGGTTTTTTGATAAAATCAACTGTTTCTGATAATTGCTTTTGTAATTGTACGACATCGTTTGTTAATCTTTCAGTTTGATTTTGTAATTGTTCACGTAATTGTATAGACTGCTGAAGTGACTCTGTTAATCGTTCAATAATATTATCTCTTCCCAAAAGTTCTAATTGGAAATCTACAATCTAAATTAATGAAAATTAATATACATGAAAAGTATGTAAATAAAAAAATAATATTATTAGGATTAAATAGATTAATCTAGAGCCAATGAAAATCACAGCAACATGGCGACTGTGGTGCCATTACCAAAGCAATAATAGTATAGGGTATTATTGTTGCCAATTCAATGATAGCTGAACATAAAATTGGTGATGGAGCTCGTGGGTGACATATAGAAATATGTTCGGATTCGAGTTACTTACAGGATTAGTCAAGATTATATAAGAATGGTGAAGAATATTCAAAGTGAACTACCTTGTCATCTCAAGCCGTAGTGAGTGGGGTTACTGATTTTACGTAGGCAGTAAAACAAAAGCCAAATATAAGAAAGAAAAGTGAAAGGGAATTAATTGTCATTTATTTATTATGGTAGAAATATGAGTTCATTTTTGGTATGTAAATATTGAAATATTGGTCAGGAATCGATTGTACAGGATTCTTTCATTAACTAAAACCAAGCTGGTTTTGGGTGACCTAAATTAATATGTTAGCAACACAAATCTAAATTTTAATGTTTGTCATGGTGGCTATGGTTTTGGCAATAGTAATTCTCAGTGTGATGATATTTTACAATTGACAATGACATATAATTTGGCCATAGTAAACACTAATTTTGCAAAATAAAGGTGTTCCCCTAATAACGTACAAAAGTAGTAGTAACTCATCTCAAATTGATTTTATACTAGAATCAATTTGAAATATTTTGAAGGCTGCAAAGTGATACCTTGTGATCCTCTTACTTGACAGCACTGATTGCTAGTAGCAAAAATCGTATTAAAAGAAACAATAAAAATAAAATGGCGAAACGACATTGAAAAAACAAAGTGGTTTAAGTGACATGTAGGGAATGATCGCCTTTTAACAACGCCCTACATACTTAAGTCGCAATATTCAAGATAATTGCGAGCCGAAGGTTATGTGGCATGACTTTGAAAGGGTTTGCAAAGAGAAGTCAAAACAATATCTTAGTATGTCAAAAAGGTCACTGCATAATGTAAAGCAAACTTGGTAGTGGGATTTAAAGAGTTCAGAACAATACACGAGAAACATCATACAAAACTTGAAAAAGTGAGGATATAGAAATGTATAAACTATCAATGGTTAGCAAATATGTTAAATAAGTTCCTAAAAGAAGGACAATACAATACAAAATTCATGGAGACGAAGCTGTCGCTTACCATTTAATAAAAATAAGGGATATTTACAGAATTGCTGTGACTACAGCGAAATCAAACTTACTTCTCACACCTTAAAAATATGGGAATGAGTTTTGGACACATAAACTCTGTGATCTAATTAATAATTTAGAAAACCACTTCGGATTCGTCAAAGGCAGATCAACTGATGCTATACAAACACTTCGTATAATGAAAAACACAGATATATTATGAGCATTCATTGATCTTAAGAAGGCGTTTGATAGAGTACCTAAAGATCTCGTTTGGCAGGCATTAAGGTCTCAAACTGTCGTCTCAAACTGTCCCTGAACTATATATCTCTACTTTCAAAGATACATATATGAATGCTAACTCATGCAACGCATCAGTTTTCTCTATTAAGCCAATTAATCTTTATAACTAGTCTATTAAGCCATTTTTTCTGGTACAATACAGGATCATCTTCAATGGACTAGGTTATTTGCAGATGACATAGTTATACTAAGTGAGAACCGAATTAAAGTGGAAAAAAATAAATATGTGGAATTTAGCGAACGAACTACGTATCGGATCACATTCAAACAAAGTGCATGTATTTTCCATTTAATAGTAATCGATCAACTCCTCAACGAAACACGATCATATTGAGCGGTCATCACTTTACTAAAGCATTTAAATATTTGGAATTTTATGTGATTGAAAAATACCATCAAAGATATGGGTATGTTTATGAAACTGTAGTACATACGGTAAATCTAAGAACGGTTTGCTGATCTCAAATAGATTGATAAACTGAATACTTAAATAATGAGCTTCTGAATGTTCAAGTTTAGTTAACGATGACCTGTTTCATAACAATTTAGAGATACTGCTCCAAGCCGTGGTAAAATTAAAATCATATTACAACAATGACTATATTCGATGCAGTTTTGATGTTAAACATATATTGTAAAGTATTAAGAAAGAAATCACAACATAAAAATAACCTTGAATATCAATAATAAAGCGAGAATATGAATTAGATAAGTTTTGTTCAAAATATCACAAAATTTGCAACAAACTTCACTGAAAAATAGCTGCTTTTTTTCTTTTAATAATTAATTTTTTTACAGAATTTTTTCAACTTACAATCAGTTAAAAAATTAAATTAAAAATATTAGATAACAAAAATTAAAGTATAATTGTAAATGTTAAATAGATTTTTTTTTTTAAATAATTTACCTTTGCTGTGTAATCATCTTGATATGTTTTGTATTCGGTTGAGCTGGTGGCCAAACTGGTAGATTCACGTCCCGATGGCAAAAATTCTCTAAATGAATCTTTACATTCTTTTAAGGATTCACGCGTCGACACAGTTTCTAACTGCATATTAAGAGCTGTTAAACATATATCCTTATCGGCAATAATATTTTGTAATTCCTTAATCTTATTTTCATATATTTGTAATTTATTCAAATTAATTATACTATCAATACTATTAAAATCGGATGGTGTATTTTGTGATAATATTATATCATTATTATTAACATTAGTAGTTTTTAATAAATTTAAATCTAAAATATGTCGCATCTCTTGTCCCATTTCTTTTACTGCAACCTCTACATTTGTTTGGTACTCCAATTTCGTATTTCCTGAATTACTATCAATTAACACATCATTTCTTTCAGACTCTTCTGAAATGTCTTCTAACATTTCTTTTGAATAATCAATTTTTTCCATTTGTTTTATGTTTCCATCCTCTTCGTCATCAATTTCCATCAATAATTTTGTTCTGCTAGCAACATCTTCTTTCAATGAATTTAATATGATTTTTTGTTTCAAATTGATTATGTCATCTGATAAATTTTCTGACGAATCTGATATGTCATCGGACTTAATTTTATGTGACAAACATGATGTCAGTGGTAATCGGTCAATAGTATCATTTAAAATAATTTTCATTTGATATGTATTATTCATTGATACATTAGGTGTTGGGCTGTTTAAAATTTTATTCATTTGTGACTCATTTTCAATATCGATATTTGAATTCAATTCAGAAAGATCTTCACCACCAATACTGATCTCTTTTGAATCATTTGATACCATTACTTCATCTAC
>JANSTX010023483.1:0-15529 GCA_027564355.1 Penthetria funebris | reverse complement strand
GTTTCATTATGATGATGATAATGATGATGGAGATGGTTATGATGACATACAAACATATCACTTTCGTCGTTTTATATCTATTTTTATCTTCTGATGTGACAGAATCCAAGAAAATCTCCATAAAAAATATGAATGCAACTCGTGTATTGCAATGTAAATATATCATTAATATGTTATATTTTATATATTATTTATTAAATTTTTCTTTTTTCAAACTTCAGAAAAAACAGGAAACTGCATATAATTATTATTAGAAGACTTCAAGATGTCATTTTTGCAATCCTTTACTAATTTGACACAGAAATGTTCTTTACTTTGTTGTAAATATATTCACTTTATTAAGGTGATGTAATAAAAATGTTATTATATTTTATGTGCTCTTCAGTACGCTATAGAAATTATAAAAAAAAAATATGCATCAAAAACATAAAAATGCATGGTAACATTTTATTTTGTTTTAAAATTTTAAAACATTTAGTTAAATAAGTATGCACTTGTACTTAAGTCAACAGAACTTAATAATAATAATAGAGTGTTGAGCTCTAGACTGTCATGACAGATACCATGGTTCAAATTTCATTATTAAGGCCAAAATTTATTCTGTAATTTTTTTCACAATGAAAATGATATGCGTTCCAGTAGTAATCAGTGTAGAGGTTATATTGAAGGTTATGATTGATAAAATTTTGCAAGGCTTTAGTTATGCAATGAAAAAAATAAAATAAATGGTCGACTTAATACATAAACTAGGACAATTTCGTACATAAACTTTTGTTAATATGTATTCAGATTTATGCAAATAACATATTTAGTATAATTTTATCATATTTGTTTTTAATGTAAATTTGAAGCATTTTTTTTTTCATTATATTTGGAAATCGAATTTATTGTCTGAAAATATGATGCAACAAAAAAGGTAAGTATTAGCGTATTATTATTTATGTATGACCAAATTTATGACCTCTAAACATCTAATAACTAATATTGGTGATCACTGCTGACAATTCACAGAATTTTGTAAAAGTTAAATAAATATTGGTATGTCATATTACAATTCAATAAAAATAAACAACAATAGCTGTATCTCGATGTTTCAGATAAAATTATGTTTTACAAAGGTTTCAAAAAGAATTAATCTAAACAATATCTTAAGAATAGCCAATAATGGAGCAATAAGTTAAATCTCTACTATCTAGCAATAATTCTAAATTAGTCAAATTTTCAACAATAATCTTGAAAATATCAACCTTCTGACTTATCAATTCAAAATCTTTGTGACATAGATGTTTATTGTAAATTATAAAATGTATGCTATTTGACATTTTGAAATATCACTAATTCCATTATGTTTATAAGGATAGACTTAAATAAAATGTGGATATATTACATATGATAAAGATGATATAAATTATTCAACTTTTCCTATAACATCAGACTAATTAAACTGCATTCTGTGTAATTAATACTCGTATATGTAAAAAAAAAAATAAATAAAACAAAAAAACATTTCCAATTATTAAAAATACATTTCGATTGATTTATTTATTTATATACACAAATAGATAATTGTATGGAAAAGAAATTTTATTATGACTTCCTTATAATCGTAATATTTTTTAAGTTCATTCAACTTTTATAAAAATTTGTATTGAATAAACAATCGTCATTAAATCTAATATTTAATTAATTATTTATTCTAGTAGTTAACATGTGAGTGAGTACATAAATATATTTTTTGCTTATATGGATAATGGTAATTAATATTCATATTTATATGAAAAACGCAAACTTGCATGAGAGTGAAAAAAATATGAAGAAATTCAAATATTAATAGACGTGTTTATAAAAAAATAAATAAAATCTTTGCATGTGACACATACATATATGTTACCGAACCGCTTCAGAGAGCATTTAGCAGGAAATAAACATGAAAAATTGACAGGTTCGATAATAAGCGGTTGCCAAATCATGTGGACGATCCCTAACGATAATTGACTAACTAAATATCAATATGCTACCAGACAAGTTGTATAACATTCCAAAACTACGTTCGATCAAATAACTGTAGAATGTAAGTAAATACTATGGTTCAGGAATAGGATGAATGATAACGAGAACTGATTGAACCATTGGTTAATGATTTAAAAACCTAAGTGAAGACGAACATTTTGAAAGTGAAATAATAAATAATTTTGACACAACATTTTTTGCATTAATTAGTGTACTGTATGGTTATGAATAATTTTTTTTTTTAATTTCCATACTCCATGCAACTAGTCCATTACTAATTTATATTCATCGCTTGTCCTTCTGCATCAAAATAATTAACAGAAGAATTCATTTGATGAGAAGATATCGATGATCATGACACAAAAGCATATGGTAAGAAATTCAATAGAATTTGAATGTTTTTTGTCAAGTTTGCTCGAGTTTTTTTTTTTATAATCGTAAGTAGCACATGTACAGTGAATCAAAATCATTATGGAAATATCGTTTATGTGGTCTTTATACTTCAGAATATTTATGAATTTTAAACCAATATATTCCAGCGTTTTAGGGCTTATTCAGTCTGTTACCATGTTTATGAAGTTTTAATAGATCTTGCAGTTCAGCACATGGGGATGAGTAAAATTTCCAGTACCGCTAAAGAAGATGGTATAACATTTTTAATAATGTATTTTTAATTTCCAAAGTTTCAACCATTCACCTATTATTTTCTAGATGAGAATATAATTTATGTTAACTACAGCAGTCAAATTAGAATCTTAGATAAGTACACGAATGTTATTAGCGATTTTTCTTAGATGATACGACGTAATTGAATTTGTAGCAAAATCATTGTAAGACGACAGGGAAATGTGGACAAAAATTGTACATCAAATTAAGAGAAGGAAAAATAATGCTCTCAAAAATAATTTAGAATGTAAAGATGAAATAATTTCAAGTGTAGATTATAAAATATACATTTATAACAGATCATCGTTGACGATGTACCAGAACTCATAAATTATGACTACTTAGTGAAAAAATAACGACTATTTTAATAATTTTCAAATTTATTATTCTTTATTTAAAAAATAAATTAATTTTAATATTATAAAACAATAATATGTACGTTATTATACGGTTTATCTGTGGTTAATTTTTGTCCTTCTCTTAACAATATTCAATTGGACTAAAATTCGGTATATTTTAAAGATGATTTTTATTAATTAAAATAAATTATGCATTAGGCTGCAAAATCATATTTTCGAAGATTTTGATGTAATAAATTAATGTTTTTAATTAGATTTTGTGGTTAATTTTTGTCCTTCTCTTAACAATATTCAATTGGACTAAAATTTGGTATATTCTAAAGAAGATGCAAAATCATATTTTCGAACATTTTGATGTAATAAATTATTGTTTTACATTAAAATATCCTTCTAAATACATACCAAGATACAAATAGAAATTTATGATGTCAAGTTGCAATGAACACTTGTGCAAGATAAAAATAAAGCATAGATATGATAGATAGTTCATATAGAAAGAAATTTAATATGTCATTATTATTATGAAAATCCTTTCAAAATTTTACTACAAAACAAAAATAGTTACCGAGTATATAATTAAAATATTAATAACAAAATATAGTCTAAAAATAATATACATTTTATATTTTGCAACATAGTCGTATTATACATTCGAAATTGTTCAAAAGTGTACACACCATATAAAGAAAATTTCTATCTTTGCGTCATCATGAATATACGAGTACAATAATGTAATTATAGAAAATTTTACATTAATTTTCTGCAACAAAATATGCAACAACACAGAATGTATATGGAAAAAAAGGTCAAGGAAAACTTTGATGCGGAAAATTTCATACAACTTTTCAGTAAATTAAATATATAATAAATACATGCGCACAAGTAAGTAACCTTTACCGAATATTCACGGTAAAAAGGTCAATGACATTCGAAATTTTAGACTTTTTATTTCTATTTTCGGTTATTACTCTATAATAATGGAGGGGAAAAAAAGTACGTGAAATTCCAAGCAAATTTATGCCAATAATATAACTCGATGCGATCATCACATAGCTTCATGTGTACATAGGAAAAATTAATTAAAAACATATTAAATGAAATAAAATGTATAACTAAACAGTAAATGGAATAAGAATAAATTACATAAAATAGTCTTTTTAATTTATATGAAACTAGCCGTTTTTAAGTAGAAATAGTCTTCTTCTATTAATCAGCATCTTAACCTATGCACCTTGGGTGCTCAAGGTGAATTAGTGATTTTTTAAACTTTGACATAATTCTCAGAATTAAACATCGTACACATTCATAACAAATAGTTTCGCATTTGGAACTGAATGCGAAAAATGTATCGTTGTGAACGTTTGCTTAAAATACAATGTATGTTGGAAGTTAATGACAAAGCTTTGCGAAGCTTTACAGCTTCACACACAAAGCAACAAATTAAAAAATAAGGTCTTTATCGAACATGAAATTTTGCAAAAAAAAAAAAAAAATATTAATAATTCGATTACAATATAAGTTCATTATTAAATTTCTGCTAAGAATTAGTTTTGGAAGTGATAGTTTTGATTGTCATTTCGACATATGTTAATTACGTCTAATTTCCAAAAATTATTTCCAATTTTTTCATAAAACTCGACGTTTATTGACAGCTTAATAAGTTATTTTTAACTACTTTAATACTTGTTACATTAGAGCATTCATTAAGGTTTATGTTATTGGTATCAAATTTAAAGCTTCTATTACTGTTTATAGTTGTACTTAATGGTTATAATTACTTAGAAGACGTGTTTGTCGGATTATTTTTGATATTATTCATACTAACAGAATAAATATTCTGGCACTTTCTTAACTTTTATAAATTTTATAAACATAAATGTGATATACAACATATTCAAATCTTGATTCGAAAATATTTTACACTGCGTTTATGATAACCATCTCGATTTTGAGAGCACGTGAGAGCATAGTTCATGATCTCTGGCCAGTAGCTTTAATTTACTTCATCCCTTACCACTGGTGTTAGACTCTTTAATTACATTGATTACGCCGATCCAATTGTAATATAGGCGAATAATGATTAGAATTCAGTTACCTCTGAAGTAGATGACAAAATTAATATGAAACTGCGGAATTTGGTGTCATTTCCGAATGTCAATGTTTCCATCAAAATAAAACATATATAAAACAACATGTTGCAAACGTTTTGTAGAATGTGATTTAGTAAAAATTGTAGTGCCAAATAAGCTATATGGGATGTTGTCGAGCCCTGTTGTTGAAATGTTCAGCGATTGTAAGCCATTTGATTGTCTGGCAAAGAGGAATAACACACATAATTAAATTTATTATTTATATTGCTGGTTCGGAATAATTATGTGGTCGATACACACAAGCGGATTGCGATCATTTACAGTTATAATAGCAAAAATAATCCCAGAAGCAGGTATTTGTTTACGAATACGAAATTGCTTTTCAATCGTTCACGATAATTTTGTTTCGTTATGCATTGTTTTACTGTAAGAAATAAATCAATATAAAAAATAGATGTTTACATGAACGCATGTAAATAATTAGGTAAAATTTTAAAAACAAATTTTTTCATATAAATTCGTGCAAAATTGATCATATTTAATTATGCAGATCATCATTCATCAAGATCATAATCAAATTGGCACGACTAGTGCAGCATTTATATGCGCGGCAATAAATAAATTCTATTTCAATGAAATGATTGTGTTGACGTTTCTAGTGAAGATTTATAGTTTTAAGAAATATTTCGCTTGTTGAATTTATTTCGACCTCCTCTTAATTTGATTTCATAGATTCTGTTCATATTTCCATCGGTAAAATACAAAGTTGTTGTTAAATCAAACATATAAAAACATAAATAGTTTCTTACAAATTTCATATTATTGGAGTATAAATATGTACACCATGTGTACATAAAAATAAATTTCTCCAGGTGCATTTGCTTTAATGAGATTTTTTTCTTCTTTCATTTTTATTTGTAAGAGAATGTTTTCTTTTTTTTCTTTTTTATTTAAAGTAAAATAATACAATTCGACATACATTATTCATATTGTTTGGTGAGTACTAGACCTACTATCACCATAACATATTTTCCACATTATTTATTATTTTTTTACCATTAAAAATAAAAACTATTACAAAATGACGTTATATTTTCAGAAATGTATGTTAATTTAATTGTATGTATAACTTAAAAATATACAAAGTTGAATAAATCAATAAATTAAAATTATAAATTAATTCATTAAATTATAATATATCTCTATTCAAGTATACATCACACAACATATTGTTATTTCATTTTATTTTAATGAATAATTATGGATTATTGTTGTTGATAGTTTGGCGGTTATTGATGCAAAGATGCTCTAAAGATGCTGATTTATATGAGTATGCATCTTAAAATCTCGTAGAAATATACGACTGTAGAAAAATGTTACATGAAATTCGAAATATATTGTCTTATAAAATCTTTACACCATTTAATTAATATATACGAAGGTAGTCATAAAAGTTTCTAGAATCGGACACTAACTACTATTTTCGAAAATATTAACATAATATTCAAAAAAAAAAAAAAAAATACAGTTCTTTTAACGATAAACACTATTAACAGACCTAATTTAGTGTTGCTTACAACGTCTTCGTTTGGATTTTAGGGAACGCACGATAATTTAGAATTGTCATACACAATTCTAATATGATCATGCTAGTAGCAAATTCTTTGAATGTTATCATGAACTGCTGTTAATCCTAAAAAATATCGATGGAGTTCGTAAACATGATTTAGACTGATCGTCATGTAATTTATGCTGTAATTAAGATCATGATGCATAAAACAATATTTATAACATTTAACAAATAGTACTTTAGGTCAATAAACTGTTTTGACATTCCAAATGAATCGAAAGCAACAAAAGTTGTTTGTGCGTATAGCGTTTATTTATTAAAACGGAACATATAACTTATCGTGGCTCTTGAGGATAGAAATTGCTGATTGGTATACAGAATTGAAAAACATTACATCATTCATGATAAACCCTTCGCACAATTTTACAAACGGTAGTCGACTATTTGATAGTAAAGTTCTAACTTATCACTCACTTACTTCTTACAGATTATGTAGAATATCACACGCTAATTGTTAAAAAACTAAATATTATCAGTCCCAAATTTTGCGGTTGCCCTCGTACGTTGTGTAATATTTATATGAATTCTTGGACATTATGAAATATTATGCGTATGAAATAAAATAGATTAAACATATTTCATTTTAAAATGTCAAATGTTTATAATTTAAAATTAAATAATATTCAAATTTATTTGTTAGTCATGACAATTTCAATAGCTTTATATTACCATCATCATCATCAATGGGTCTATAAAATTATTCAGATTATTATTTACTATTTATAAGCAAATTATATTTGAATAATTTTCATATTGTGAAACAATTGTCTCAGATAAATAGTAAGCATCAATCAATTCATAGTAACCACAACAGTATATTTTATATGTCAGTTTTATAGCTTGTTGATCATGGACAAAAAATATAGGAATTAGTCTCTTGTTTGTATATAATCTGTGCATACAATGTCAAGTACACATTGTGATGAATTAGTTGCATTTGACACATAAAATAAATTTATTGCACATTTTAAAATTGTTCATCATTGTTGATGTACTGTTGCTGGTACTGTTAAGTTTCACAAAAATTTAGTGGACAAATATTTTCATGTTCCCAAAAAATATGAATTACATTCTACTTCATGAAAAATCATAGCAATTCTGTTTGGAAAATGGTTTTCATATTTAAATTTTATTTTACATTGTTTTGAAATAATAAGGTTCTTCCTTTTAAAATTCAATATACAAATTTGCACAAATTTAATTTTTTTTTTGAATTCATTTAAATTATTACAACAGATCATTCATATATTATTTATCATGACTAAACTGATCGTAAAACATGCCAGAAAAATCAAACAAGAGAGAGAAAATTACCGTATTGCAAGTAAATTAACTGGACAATACTTTAGATTAGAACGCTGAATTGAATCTATGTATGGTTTGCTGATATAAAATGAGGATTAATTCACAATTTTAATATCGGCTAATCCTAAAACATGTTCGAAACAGTTGAAGATCAAATGCTTACATAAGGGCAAATTAATAGAATTAATTGAACTGAATTCAATGCATAACCTCTTAATAACGATCCAAACTTAGTTATTAAAAAAAAAAAACTTCGTTAGGTTTAAGCATTTTATGCGGGATAGGACATATATGTACAAATATACATATATGTAATTATCATATAGTACGAGAAGTAAACATTCAGTATAAACTAGACAGAACTATTCTAAAATATTTTTAAATAAACAATTAAATAACATACAGAAACATTTTCAAAATATACTGACTGGTAAATATAATATGTTAATTATAAATAAACACTGAAATTTTTACAAGACGAAAAATTTTTGATGTACAAAAAAACTACCCTAACATAATTGTTTACCTATTGAATTCTTTCATACATAGGACAAGTTATTTTATATTTTCGTAATATCCTTAAATTAAGCAAAAAAAAAAAAATCCGAGTGTATTTTTATATTGATATTTCGTTACAGAACTTTCGTCTTATTATGTCAATTTTTATTCTTTACGAGTATACATTAAAGAATTCTCCTTTGAAAAGTTTAAAATTCTTTTTAAAATCTACATATAATACTTAACTAATGCATAGCTACACATTTTTATAAGATATGAAAAAAATTACAGAAAAAACGTTACAATTCTAGTGGATCTAGATGGATGCATAAAATCTAGTCAGATGATTTAGTGACGTGCCACACTCGCTCTTCAAATCATAAGGTTTTGAGAACGTCTTAATACATCGTGTCAAATATTGGTATTTTTTAGGATACACCAAATAGCATTCAGATAACATTTATATTTTTGATTTTATAATGATCTGATGAATTGACTGACCGATGTTACTCAACCCATGTTTATCACCATGCGATGTCGCCGACCCATATTGAGCACAATTTATGTCAGTAATGGCGTGTGACCGACGCTAAAAAGTTGGTATTATAAATTATATTTTCGATATAGTACGATTAAATATGCTATTTTAATTTTACTGCATGGAGTGATATGTCTCGCAAAATTCAACCACATATTATAGCTTTAAAACTTGAATATTAGACTCGTATTTTTAAATAATTATCCTTGAAATTATCCCCTAATATTTTTATTAATTTGGAATAAGGAAATACAATGACTATATTATAATTAATTAGTTTTTATTCATATTTAATAATCATTTTTTTTTTTTAATTTATTATATAATTATTTGGTTTTATTGAATTCCAATTGTTATTTTAAATAACAAAAAATAATAAAAAAAAATAAAAAAATTATTCATGGAAATAATAGCATATTTATCTAATTTATTGGCATTGCAAAAATTAAATTGTGAAGAATGAGTTGGTGTAGGATTAGGATTTACAATAATTTATCTTTGTAATATAAAATGTCATTTAATTTCAGTTAATTTGCGTAAGTTTGTTTATCATTAATAACATAAATAGAATAAGTACAACATAAACAATAATATATTTGCAGAATATTTAATGAATAACTAAAAATGTTAATAAGTTTAATTCAATTTAAATATAACGAGTGTATTCAATTAAATAGTCATTATTTAAATAATAAGAATTAACGATTCAATTGAGCCGTGCAAAAATGGTAGTATATTTAAATTTAGGTTGTTCAATCAGAGGTACGAATGTTGAAGTAGTGTACTTGACACTATATATACACTGTCACACATATATTTCTATTTCAAAGATTTTTGATAATCTACATATAGTATTCAAGCACATAAGAGCTAAAAGTCACAAATTTTACTACTGTTGAACAGTTTGCTCAACCTATAAATTAATAATGTCGATTTTTTGGCTTGAAAATGGCATTTATTTGTATAACAAAATGATTGAGTACATTAACCAATATATTGCCCATCGTTAGCTATAACTTCCTCCCATCTTTTGGGAAGTTTGTTGAACTCCTCATCTTTTGTCCCAATCCATTCATCGACCCATTTTCGTAGCGGCATCTACATTCAACTCTAATGCAAGCTCTTGTTGCGTTCGACACGAATTTTCAGCCAATAATGCCTGCAATTCTTCGTCTTCAAATTTTTTTTTTTGCTGACCTGGACGTTCTTTGGTGTCACATGTCGTGGATAACATTGAATGACATTAATTCTGACAAATTTATATGATAGATTTAGGGCAGACCAGAACAACAGCACAGTTTGGATGTGGAGTGACAATAAACCCACCCAAGTACGACAGAGCACAAGGATGATTATTACTGTTTAATGGTTTCAAAATGGGATTATGTACCAATATGTATAAAGTCATTATGAATATTATTTTTATAGATACTCATAGACGCCGTACAATCTACTAAGTTGAAGTAGATAATAAAATTTCATAAGAGTTTTTTTTTGATTCTATGGTTTATTGGCTCGCCAAATTTAAAATGTCTTCTGCCACAGCGCTTAATGACAGTGTTTTCAGAGTATCCTCATTTTTTTTTTAAAGTTAAATCATTGACATAATCCTTCATTAATAAAGATCGTCCATAATAAGATAAATAAATTTCACAGTTTTTTATTTTACTTACTGTATGTGAAGTGAATGACAAATTTGACAATTGTGAACATTGCTTATGATAAAGCTTTGCGAACCTTTAGTCATTTCAATATATAATTGGACAAATAAATATGGATTTTTATTTATAAAAATGAAAACTTAGATGTTTTCGTATAAGAAATTTTGTAGAAATAAAGATAAATATAAAAGTAATTTAATTAGAAACATATTTCAGTATTAAGTATGTGATGAGATTTGTTGAAATCACATTTTTCTAATATTGTAAATTCTATCAAACTTTCAATTTAGCGCAAATTTTCTTAGAATAGCTTAAACTTTATAGATTTTAATAGAATATAGTAACTTTAAGTATAAATTATGAGAGACATATGGAAAGTTCGAGGTTTACAAAGAAATGTTTCCCATATACAGTATGAGACAGCATTAAGTCCATACACATAAAGGTTCAAATTCATTGATGTAGGCCTTTGTAGCCTACATTAGCAAAGACACACGCCACACGGGTTTGAATTACTTGCATTACAATTATTGATTACAATTATCATATATTGCATAAATTTTATTTTCCACAAAAAAAAATGCATTTTATTAACATGTTTTAGCTATATTTATAGGGTAGCTTCTCTAACAAAACAATATGGCATATTCCCTAAATTATATACTTGTATTAAATTTGTCCTTTTTACACTATACCTTATGCACTGTAGTTAATAAAACTGCGTTAGTTGTGACATATTCCTTAAATTCCAAACATATTAATTTGTATATATATGTGTTCGTATTTTTGTCTTATTATATATAATTTTTAAGTATTTATTTGCATATACAATTTAATTATAATAATTTTAATAGGCATTGAAATTTTTAGAAATTTATTCACCAACTACAAGTATGTATATAACATATAAAATTTCTGACTATATACAAACTGAAGAAATCAATAATTTTAAAGGCACAATATTTAAATTTAAACTCAATTTATGTGCACAAATATATATAAAATTATTAACAAACATTTAATTCTAATTAACTCTTTAACTTTATGCTAATATATAGTCGTATATGTTTTTCAATTTAATTATTGATTAATAAAAGTATTCAACCAAAATACATTAGATTGATATTTTTGTTAATAAAAACGAAATCAAATAAATAAAAATTAAAAACAAAAAAAAAGCCGCCACGGAAGACACGTTCACAACTAAAAAAACCAAAATCTCGAAATTGTGTAACCAGACCGAATGAAGTCTTAAATCAAACTGTGTATATGCGTTTCTTGATCATTTCAAATTAGACACAAGTTGTTTACTTTATGTTTACAATATATCTAAAATATTTCTTTAGTTGAATGTATAGAAAAGTTTGAGAAAACCAACGCCAAAAACAGTGAAAATACTCAACACAGAAGAGTGAATTCTCACCAAAGTATATAGAGTTGAATATAATAACGAATAACAATGATAATAAATAATATCGTCCGTCTATTGCAATTATTCTCTGCGAGTACTTTTATATACAATAAAATGTATGTAACTGATATATGAGACATATGAAAGTGCATATGTTTCTCAGCCGACCGTACTTTACAATATAATGTATAATCAGCATAAATATAAATATTCAGCAAGTTTATTGAACCAAATTTACTTGAAATGAGGAAAAAAATTCATAAAACTTATAAAATACAGATATTTATATTACTTATAACTTTCCTGAACTCATATTACTCTGCTGATTATCGAAATAATTGCATATTACAGTTTATTATATTCCTATGAATATATAATGTAAACACGTACCAAAGTATATTTGCATGTACTGTTAAATATAATTTGCAACATTGAATAAGGTTTGGTTGAGTCAAACGAAAAAAAAAAAAAATTGATTAAAAATAGCATAACACATTTAATGATTCAAAAAAAAAAAAAAATTGTTACAAAAAAACTTTATAACCTGTGAATAAAAACTAATCAATCTGATTTTTCAATCATTAAAACAATGTATAATATTTCAATTCTTAAATTATTAATATAGTAATTTACGGTATTCAATTAACCCTACAATTACAATTTGAATAATATTATTGAAGTAATGAATCTGGTAGTTTGATTTGACTTAAACCTGACAAGACTAAATGACAGCGGACAATCCAACATATTACGGATAGTGAAAACACCTATATATAGCTGTCATATTGGAGAAGTCTATGTGTGACAGCGCTTTCTATTACATACAGAGTTCAATAACGTAACGATTATAAGACACCATGAAATAACCGCAGCCAGTACAGACGTATGTAACCATACGTCCATATGCATTTGTAAGGAGTACGCCTTATGGCTTCTCAGAATTTTACACATTTAATTACATTTCATATAAAATAATTCACATAAACAATTTTTCTGACTAAAAAAAAATTTTGTAGGTTAATTATAAAAATATATATGTATATAGTGTTTTGAAAAGTAGTGAGCTTTACAAATAATCGATAAAATTCATGAAACTGCACGTGAAATAGCTAATATCTCGATAGAACGTGAACACACAATCTTTTACATGAAAATTTGCATTAGCAGTAAGTTGGGTACCGCGTTTGCTCGTATAATGCAAGAAAAACGCAATCAGAAGTTCATTTCGAAGAATTTTCTTGGCAACATTTAAACGTAAACTAGTATGTGCATAGTGTTTTGAAAAGTAGTGAGCTTTACATATAATCGATAAAATCCATGAAACGTGAAATAGCTAACTTTTACATGAAAATTTGCATTTGAAAAAGCTAGCAGTAAGTTGCCGCGTTTGCTCGCATAATGCAAGAAAAACGCAATCAGGAGTTCATTTCGAAGAATTTTTTTGGCAACATTTAAGATGAATTTTTGCGTAGATTCAAAATCGTTGATGGAATATGTGTCCATTGCTGTGTTGAAGCTAGTTCGAGTGCACCAAAGAAGACAAAGGTCTTTGCTTCAGCTGAAAAGTTATGGCAACTGTTTTTTTGTTTTTTAAATGCACATGGTGTAATCTTCATCGCCGATCTTGTAACGCGAAAAAGAAAAAAACTATCATTGACAATGATTATGTGACATTACCGGACAAATTAAGTGATGAAATAAAAAAAAATGATAATAAAATAAAAAAAAAGACAACTCATTTGGCAAAGAAAATAGTGTTTTTTCAACATGATAATGAACCACCCACCTTATATTCATAATGGAAAATTCAACGAAAATCGGATGAATTATGCTACTAATTGCTTCCGCTTTCACCATATTCAATGATGAAATAATAACTGCAACTAACGTCTATTTTGAAAAGTTCGACAATCGTATTACAAGAAATGTTTAATGAAATTGGAAAAACATTTGAACTGAGTGATAGTTAAAAGGGGCTACGTCAAAAAATAAATAGAATTTGAAAGGAAAAAAATGTGTTTTCTTATCTATAGGCACACTAGTTTTCAAACTGCCCTCGTATGTGCTTTTTTATGTAATTATGTGCATTTACGTCGACATATGAGCCGCTTTGTGAGACTTTGCCTGTAGCGTAACGTTACATATTATTACAATCTTATTTCCCATATTTCTCTTTCAAAATAAACTGGTTTCGTTAATTCGTTTTCCCAGTTAAATTCCCTATCTAATTCACACCAGACACTGTAACAGCATATTCAAGCATCTATTTAGATAATATTAGTAAAACAATAAGAAGCAACGAAAATGCGAGGCGATTTCACATTTAAATAATTAATTTCACAATTTTATTTATAATATTACGTATTATTAAAAAAAAATTATAATTGAATTGAATTTATGATACATAAACACAAGTATTAATTGGCAGCAGCTGGCCGACTAAACATTCAATTGTTAAAACAGATATTAATATAACATGACATGCAACGCTGCTATATGCCTGTGTAAGTGCAACACGATCAGCAAAAACGGTATCGCTTAACGTAAAATATAATATGATTTCGAAAGAGTAACACCAACGGCTATAGTACGAATATATTATATACTAAAAGATACATTTCATTTTATTTTTTTTCACACTTGACTGTGCTTGCGCTTAACTGGTGTTCAATAATGTTGTTAATTGTCAATAGCGACATATTGTCTAACTGTGGCGTTTACTTCAGAGACATTTTGGAGTCGTTGCTTTTCAAATTATAACTTGAGTAGTACGCTTATAGTACACACATCGAAATGAATGTTTTTTTCAAATAGAATTTCCGGTATATTTTCAAAATGGCAAAACACACATAAAATAGTTACAATATATCGTTTGTTAATCAGTTTTTAATGTAATAAACAAGGAATAGAAAATCATTGACGATCTTTCGAATAAATGTCTGAAATACGGCAAAGATAATTGTTAAATTGTTTAATAAATTATCTTAATAAAATTTATGTTTACAAACTGGAGAACTTGTGTATTTTTGGAAAGAAAACAAATATTAAGACAATTGGTGAACAAAAAAATCATTGAAGACATAATAATCAAATTTCTTACGCAATCTATGTTCATGTGTTTCATAGATTTTATACAAGCTAGTAAATTACTGTTGACGTTCGTCCATCAGGCCAAAAAATTCCACTGGTAATTCAATCAGAAATGATGTTATCCGGAGAGAATGTAAAATACAGGACATAACAATTATGGACGCGTTCCTAAAGGCATTATTGATAAGAATATCACCCAACAGAGTCATTATTATAATAACACGTGTACGATATCGTCGCAATTTTTCAACACAGATCAGACCCGATGTGA
>JANSTX010023461.1:0-15539 GCA_027564355.1 Penthetria funebris | reverse complement strand
ATGTATGATTTTGATATTCTAATTATTTTGTGAAAGTATATCTGCATTTAATGTAGTTTGTAATTTTTAAGAATGTTTATTATGCGAATAAATGTCGAAGTATAACTGTATCTAATAGATAGTATTTTTTTTATTACTGATCTCAAAACATGATTCTAAAATTCCACATATTCCAAATCATGTACGTTTACGTAAATTAAATTTAACGTATTGTGATTCTAATCGAGGGAAACTATTGCCATTTCACACGTGTAATTGGTGCTCAATCGTGCATTATCACTTACGAATGTATTTCAAAATTCTGTTGACAACGATCACCTTGTAGAGGTACAGTTACACTTGATCGGGATTTAAACTCATTCAAATGATTGATCACAATTAAAATCGTCTGTGACAATCTGATTGGAATATCGAGGGCATACTATTCGATAGTCCGTCCGTTCAAACACTATATTAAATGAGTTTATACTACTAACCAGTCAGTGCATGAAATGTTCAACTATGTGAACCAAATTGTTTGTGTTCTCCAGGAAACAATGCCGCGTTTATCTTATACCTTGTGGTTATATACTTGCTAGTTCTTCTTAATGCTATGATCGATGAAAACGAACGAAGACACTTTGAACGCAACATTTAAAGATCGAATAAACAGGATACGCATGTCAATGCAACCTTAGACGAAATATTCGAAGACCTCTTCTCCTGCTACATGAACAGATGACAAATATGCATAGATAATAATGAAAACTTGGCATTAGTGAACCAGTAAATAATATGGGTAAATATTTCAATATTTGAATAAATTGAACTGGACACCTGCAGTCCAACGGACTACGTATTAAACAAAATAAAGCAGAATACATGTATTTTAATAGGCATAGACTCGTCTCTACAAAACAGCATCATGTAGTATTGAACGTGGTCATCTACGTCCCGTTACTGAAAATTTTAAATATTTAAAATTAGTGTTCACAAATAGCGGCAAAATCGCTATGTTGATATTCAACATCGAAAAAAACTGCGATTGAGATCAGGTGGTGATCGATGTGCTAGAAAACGTGGTTGCCCACAAACTACTTATTTGGTTATCGTTTGTTCACAGTGACGAACAGATTAAATGCAGACATTAATAATACACAAGACAGAAAATTGAGAAGCAAACAGGAGGGCCGCCACTGAATATGGAATATGCAAAGGGAGAAGAAGTTGATTGTTATTGTAGGAATAAACGTGTAAAAAGTGTTACACCTTTCCAAACATATTTATCTGCAATTAATGAAAACTGCGAATATATTTTTTAAAAAAAAAAACAATACACAAATTAAAAAATATGCAGTATTCTAGTACAAATAGTACAAAATTTACCACTTACAAATGACACAGATATTGTGAAGATATATACGAATTGAGGTTATATTTATATGTAAATACGGTTCGGCGTGCAACTAACAAATAAAGTTTATAAATTAATATTTTAACGTTAATTAATATCTTAAAACTAAGTAAATATATGTTAAATATTTAATTAATATTTACATATAATTTATATTAACTATTACATAATATTTGTTTTGTTTAATTATTTTTCTGTCATTCTACTCATATATCAAGTGTAACTATTTAAGTAAAATAAAAAAGAATCCGTCAAAACAATGCAGCACGTGGCCGCTACATTTTCACCAAATGGTAAATTATTTGCCTTTTTAAACACCGATGGCACATTAAAAATATGGAATACAGAAACTAGTGAATTAAATCAAGAATATATACCAAATTTACATTTATCATCGCCATGTACATGTCTAACGTGGATAAGGGTAGTTAAGAGTGATCAACAAAAACTTACACCGAAAAAGAAAGCGCTTAGACTGTCTGATGAGCGCTTGGGTTCAGTTTTATACATTGCATTGGGCACAAGTAAAGGTGGCATTGGTTTATATTCACATGCTAGCGGAAAAGTAAGTGGTAAATTTTTAATTTAGTTTTTTTCTGTTTGGTTTGTTGTAATTGTTTTATTGGTGTGACAAACAAATTATGCTGAATATTTCATTAATGTAATAATTTTAACTCATTGAACGAACTAAGGAAAAAACACCTGTATATTTAGTTAGTAATGGAGAAATACGAAATGTATTAATAATGCAAAAAAATTGAAAAAATGCACAGCATATTCTCAAATTTGTTTTGTTAATAATATTCCCTCGAATACACAACTTACATAATGTAAATGTTATAACTTCCAAATTAAATTATGTTACGTTCACATAATTTTCTCTTGATAAATTACTAAGTAACAAACTACAAACTATTAACAGCATCTTAACTTGAACACCACTTGGGTGTTCCTTTGTCGTTTTTAATATACTTGTATTAAATATGTGAACTCTTATAAAATATAATTGAAATTTATCAACTAGGAAATGTAGAATCATTTATAATTATCCAGTTATACATTTGACTATTTCAATAGAATGGTGCATAAATCACCAACTCCTAGTTTGTTGTTTAAATGTTTTTTTTAAACCAGTTGACAAACATGACATTCACATCATCTTTTTAATCTCGATCACACACATATCATTACTGAAAAATATCGATACATCGGGTGTCACGTGAGGGTAAACATGGGTTTTGTAACCTTGATGATAGTCTGGTGTACTAAACTTAATATATTTTTTTCCAATTTTTTAGATTGAACGTTATCTAAATGGTGATGGACATTCCGGTAATGTTACATCAATAACAACAGGTGCAACATCTGAATTATATAGTTGTGGTGATGATTCGAAAATAATTCTATGGAATTTAAATGATGGCAAACAAATGAATTCATGGAAAATTGAAAATGATAAATTATCATGTGTTCAATATATGATTGAATCAAATAATTTAATAATTGGTTCACGTAATTTACGTTTATGGTCAATTAGTGAATGTGATGTTAAACAGAAATTCATTGGGCACACAACAAATGTTACAATTTTAAAATATTTTAAAATTAATTCAAATGAATATATTTTATCAGCCTCAAAAATGGACAGAGTATTATCATTGTGGCATAATAAAATTGGTGCAAAATATAGAAATTCAATAGCAACATTTTTAATGGTTGACATTGCATTTGATGTTAATTGTATTGTGGATAGTATTGATAAAGATGGTAAACAGAATGTACGAATTATTGCGGTTACAAGAAATGGTGTTGCACATTTATTTATTGAAGAAATTAAAAAGTAATATTTGAAGATATAGAAATTGGATTGATTAATTGATTCATTTTTTATTTTTTTTTAGTTTAAATTCAAAAAAACCAATAAAACCAAAAGTTACAATAGAAATTGCATCGAATACAGAACCAGTTGAACCAATTCCAATTATAACAGCAAATTTACAGTATGGTAAAAATTTAAATAATATTTTAATTGGATATGGTGATCGTCAACTTTTACGTTTTGAAAATATTGTAAGTGAAAGGTTTCTTTTTTTTTTTTAAATTTTATTGTTATGAATTTAACAAAATGTAATATATGAAAATTAAAATTTTATAGGAACCAATTTTAGCTGAAAAAAAACATGTTTTAATTAGAAATGATCCGAAAAAAATCATTAAAACACAATCAATACAAAAAGATAAAAATTTAAAAACATTAACACCAATTGTCAATGAAAATTCAATTGCTTATCAGACCCCAACAATTTTGGCACATAAACATTTTAAATCAATTGAAATACCAATTGAAACTCGATTGGAAAATCTTAGTGTAAAGATGGGTGCCAGTGATTTACCACAGGCAAAAAATATGGTACAATTATTAATGCAAGGTTTACAAAGTAATGATTCAAAGTATGTTTGATTTTATTATATTATTTTTTATTTTGTATTTAACAAACAAATTTCAATTAATTAGATTTTTCTCTTTTTCATTTTTCTTCTTTTTTTTTTTTAGTATTTTAAGAACTGTTTTTGCAATAACCGATGATAAAGCAATTAAATTAACATTGAAAAGATTAAAACCACAATTTATTGGACCATTACTGGAAGAATTAATATCGCTATCGCAAAAGAAGGCGACAAAGTATGTTATGAATAATTTATTTGAAATTTTATTTTATTTTTTATTTTTTACATCGTTCTTGTACTGAAAATTGGAAAATTATTGTTAATTTATATAATAAATATTTGAACCAACAGACGAACTTAAGTGCATAACGTCGATATCAGGTGGAATGTTACAAAAAAATTCTATTAGAGTAAAATTATCATGTAGTCTATCTAACGAATAAGTAGTCAACAGTCACGCAGTCTTATTAGAATAAAAATTGTCGGATATTGTTATTTGTCTATAGGTAATACTAGCTTGTCAGAAATTGAAATTAGTTGTTAAGTTACAATCCAGGAAAGTGGTTATTAATGTTTATTTCACGATTTTACAGTGATCACATTACTACGTAAATTCAACATTAACAGGTAGCTTTCAGACTGTTAGAACAAATTATTGCAATAAGAAATATTCACGAATACTCGACTGCATCGGAAACATCATTATATGTGTTTGTTGTCGACTTTGAGGAGATATCATTGATATCATATATCAATTAATTAAAATCAAATAAATGATCGCAGAATCTAGTCAATAGTCAATAGTCGGAAAATGTATAATTACTTGCGGCCGCATAAAACTATATAATTTTACTAATACCAACCAGGAATACAGTCAGAATTATAAATTAGTGTGTGTTTTATTCAGTGTTGACCTTCCTGCTTCTTAATCTATTTCGTCACAAGTGTCTGTCGTGTGTATCGTTACCATTTATCTTACATTTATATATTAATTTATCTATTTTTATGATTTTATTTATTTTTAGCGCTCATATTGCCGTTAATTGGTTAAATATTTTATTACAAACTCATACAAGTCAATTAATGGCATTGGGATCAAATGAATTGTTTTCAAAATTAGGCCCATTAGTTGGTCTCATTGAACATCGAACAAATTGCTTAAAACAATTGTCAAAGTTAGTTTGAAAGAATTTTATTTTATTTTTTTTCAAATTTATAAATAAATGTTTGTTTATCCTTTTTTTAAATATTCAAATGTAGATTAAGTGGTCGCTTAGATTTATTGGTTACACAAATTAAACGAAATGCTGACGATGAAATTATAGATGAAGAAAATTTATTGGTTTATGAACAAGGTAAATTGAATTTCATTGAATTGTAAAGCATGTTCAATATAAATAAATTAACTTTTCAGATACGGCATCATCTGATTCTGACATGGATGCGACAAATGATTATGATGATGATGATGATGAAGACGATGATCACAATGATGAATGGCAACCGGATTTAGATGATAATAAACAAATGGATATTTCTGATAATGAATAATTTATTTTATAAGGCTAAATATAAATAAAACTTAAACATAATAAAGAGAAAGAAAAAAAAGAAGAAAATAACAAAATTATCATATCACTTGCAATTTTACGTGTCGCGTGGTGTATTATGCTTATACAAAATGTTCATCATATATCAATTAAATTAATCGATTAATGACAAAAAGCCATCGCTATTAAACAATTTAAAACTGAACTGTTATGAAACAATGGTAAATGAATTAGTCGAATAATATACTAAGTGGTGTTTATTCACCAATTTCGCAAACAAGACCTTCGCATCAAGTTTAAAAGTGTCAGAAGTGACACCATCCAAAACAACCAGGATTGAACATGTGCAAGCTTTTTAAGTCTTAATATCGCCAGAACAAAAACCGTATTGACTATCATGAATATCGTTAGATTCCAAATATGATATGATTCTTGAAGTTAATTAATTATTTTTTCACAGACTTTAGATAAAATTTGATGTAATGACTGTGGGTTTGTGCTTGAAAGGTTCAGATTTACAACACTTTTTAGCAATAGGCTAGACATTTGTAACATTCCAAGCAGCCGAAAACTGTCCAGATTGCAGTGATACCATAAGGTAGTTAAAAAATAGATTGAAAACCCTTAAGATGCTAGTCAGTAACTCCATTCACCATCTAATACACTAGTCAATAACATGAAGGAAACATTTGTCAATTCTTAAATATACTATTCAGAATAGCGTCTCTATTACAGTAGCTGCCGTTAGGTTCACTTATTTTCTTCATTATTTGTGAATGTATAGATTGCTGATGTCAAAAATCGAAATCAGTCTAGGTTTGAATAAATGCTGTCAATACAAGTTTTATAAATGGTGACGAAACAGAGTGAATGTTTTCAATATTATTTATTTGTATAAATTGTTGTACAAAGAAAGAAAAATACCCATTCTTTTAATTGATGTCATATGTTTTCGATCAAAAATTTACTAAATTTATTATTCGTTTTTTTCTGTATTTCATTTTACAAATTATTTTCTCCTCAATATACATTTTATTTGTAACTAAATTAAAATGTTATTAATATAAAACTATATTATTAACAATATACAATCTGTGTGATCATATCATTACAGAAAAAAAAACACATCTGACACACATCACACCTAGACAAACAATGCGTCAATAAGTAATGATACTTTGAAGTAAATATATATTTTAAACATAAAAAAAAATGAATTAAAAATGAAGAAAATATTCATTATTATTTCCAAAACCATTTTTTTATATCGTTCAAAATACTTTCTCCGGTTGCTGTTCGAAAATTTTCCTTCGCACATTCTGAAAAACAACAATAAATAATCATAATTTTGGAGTCTGACAGCGGGAAATGGTTAGATGAAAATTAAGAAAAAAAGCCCAAATCTAATGTGAATGGTAATGTGAACCATACTGAAAAATGTCTGTTACTGAGGATAGCCTACGTGCATATATAGTAGTATTTATGAATTACCACAATATCGGGGTTATATTGTGATGGACGATAAATTTATAATAGAACTAAATGGAATCAGGTATTAAGTTTAAAAAAAAAAAAGGAAAAAAGAAATTGCAGGCAGAAAAATAACTGAAGGTGCATCACATTATATTTAAGACAAAATGAATGTATAGGTTACAGAACATAAGCCGAGATCAATTAATGAAAACATACAGATAAGAAACTACATAAAAAAATTAAAATATTAAACTATTAAGGCAGCGGAGTTGCCCAATGAAATGAAAGAGTGCAAAAAACAAAAAAACCGACCAGACGACATCAAACCTAAGCCTGTGACAGCAAAAAGATCAAGTCAGACAACAACCGATTATCTCTCACAAAGATAAACTTATGAATATAAATATTCAAAAGTTGGTAGCATGGTTCTAATTTGATTTTTATCCAATGATTTATCATATGAGATTATATAGAAAGTGTATTCGAACAGATAAACATATTGTTTTAATCAGTGTTGTATACCAAATTGATGTCATTCGTCGATCTTCGATTACAGGTGGTTAATAAGTCAGGATATTACAATACAATTTTTTCATCCCCAAATTTACATTAAACTTTTTAAGGAGATTCAACACATTGTACATGATATGGTAACAAAAAAAAAATCTTAGCAACTAATTTTTCAGTTTTTTATTGATATTGTGAGAAGAGACGGTAATCAACGAGAAGAACACTTTGAAGTCTACATAATCGTTTTTATAAAACAAATTCTATCGAAAAATTTCACTTACCTTGTAATAATTTTATTAAAATATAATCTTTAACAGCAATATTACCATATTGGCCATTCCAAGACAATGAGTATGCTGCTTGCTCGGTTAATAAATTTCTCAAATTAAAATGTATAAATTTTGTACAGTCTGTTTCACGGCATGAAGTGAATTTGTTTAACTACAAAAGTTAAGGAAAAACAAAAAAATAAAATCACTTGAGTATGAATAAAAACAAAAAAAAACAAACAAAATTAAATTTACTATAAATCTTTGCATAGTCACATTTTGTTGGCAAATTCTCTCAAATTTTTGAAAATTTTCAGTTGATGTTATTGGAAAACAGGATACACCCTGAAATTTCTCATTGGATTGATTTACTTTATTCGTTTTCAATGAATTCAATTCATCATTTGTCTTTAGTTCCTCTTTTATTAATTTTATTTCATTTAATATATTCGTTACACTATTTTGTAATTGATCAATTTTTGCGTGCAAACTTTTATTATTCATTGTATTGTTGCTACTATTAATGCTGTTACTTGTGATATTATTTTTAAAAATATTATTTGGATGTGTTAACTGTGTTGGTAATTTAACTATAAATAGACATTGTAATAATATAAACAAATTATATCTATTTAAAATTATCATTAAATATTCTGTTATTCAATAATAAATTATGCTTACATATATTATTATTTGTTTTCTTTCCTTCGACCAAACTAAAGTAAGAACTATCTTCACATTCAGAATCAGATATAACATGTACTGAATGATTAATCATACTATTAATATTATTATTATTGATATTATTACAGTTATTTGTGTTGATATTAGTGTCAATATTTTTATTGTTAATGGCACTAATATTTGTTTTATATTCCGAACTGTTTAACATAGTTTGAAGTTCATCAAATTCATCATCTGATTCATATTGCGATTCATCTATAAACAGAAAATCATACGAATTATCAAAAATGTTTTCATAAAAAAATTACATGAATGAAAGTCATTGAATTCATTGCTAGTTTATAACTCTGATTAGATACATAAAATAATCCACAATGATAGAATAATACTTGCAATAAGAATTAGCATGAATTAAATATTAGTTGCAAGTAAAATACACACCTCCTGCAGATTTATACATTTTCGTAGATTCTAATTTAAGTTTATCACGAAGCTGAAGAGATTTATTATTATTATTTGAAACAAATCCAAGATATTCTCCATGGAATGCAGTACTTGGTAATTCTATCTTCAGTCTTTTACTACTGCCTGAATTAATTTGTAAAAATTGTTAGAACAAAAAAAAAAAAAATGTCATTTGTTGCGAATTACTTTCGTTATTTGGTAAAGTCTCTATAACCAGTTTTGATGATGATGGTGATAGTGGTGGTGGCGGAGGTGGCAGTTGTGTTATATCTTTAGATTTTCTTTTAATTGCTGAATAAGCTGCTGATGGTGCCTCAATTTCTGTTGCATCTGTTTCATATCCTATAATATAAATATATATATGATTTTATTTAGAGAAAATATAAAAAAACTTGCTTGAAATTTAAATGGATTCACTCACCAAGGTATTCAATATTTTGTATTGTTGGTATTGCCGTTGATTTTAATGTACGACATCGTTGACCAAGTGAATTTAAATAATTCTTATCGTATGCATCATTTGAGAAATGATCCGAACATATTTGACTTAAGGGATTTGTTTTCCATTCACTACCTAAAATATAAGAATAAAAACAAAAGTTTTTAGTTTTATGGAACTTGTATTGGAAATGGGAAATCATCTACAGCACAGCCCTTACCATACTATAGTAATATACATAATTGACAAGTTTGGTATTAATTGAATAAAATATAGTAAACAAATTGAAAATTTATGAAATATTAAAAAATAATTCAATCAAATGAGATAAATTAAAAAAGGTTGAATAAAAAAAAAGACATTGAATATATTCCATAACCTGCAGATTGGTTAGGATTTTTTTTTTTTAATAATTCAGGTTATCTTTATATTTAAAGCGCGTAAAACTATACTTCCTTCAATGACTTCAGACGCCATTTTTCATTAAATAATCGACACCAATTGTTTCAATATAATGTAAATAAATTGTCCAAAAACAAAATGTACCTCGCTCAGTAAATCGCATCCATTGGCGCTTACAACTCAAATCCTTTGGAAACGTAAAAAATTGAACAAAACGTTTCTCCTTCTTTACAGACATTGTCGTATTGTTACAGGACAATACGGAACAATGGAAAACAGGCATTTTTCTTGCTTTTACTAAATCGTACTTTGTATTTATCTTTATTATTATTTTATTGTACTATATTAATATATGCATTTGTTGTTGACCATTTCTTCTTTTCATATATGTTTGACTTAATGGACGCATACTACTATTGGTTCCGTTCATTTCGAATGTCTGAAGTCGTTCATTTTTTTTTTACCTTTTCTCTTGTATTGGCACAGCTAATTTAAATTCATGATAAGCGGTAACGGCTGTAAAATCAATTCACCTTTTTCGATGTAAATCATTTTAAAATTTTGGGAAATCTTTAAATTTGACAAAATAAAATAAAAAAAACAAAAATACACAAAAACCAAGCATTTGTCATTATCAATGTATTTCTCAGAAAACGACATGAAAAGTGTCAATTTTGTAAGGTATTAATATTGATTTTACTGATTAGATTGTTCTAGTTGAGGAACTCTACTCTATTCTGTACACATTCCTTCAGGACGTTATCCATACAAAATACTATCAAATGTTGTTGGTCAAGTGCTCATGAAATGTGTTATATGTAAAAAAAAAAACGTCCATTATAATTTATACAATTGTAATAATATATTGAAACTCATTGAAGCCTTCATTTTATGATAATTTATTCATTTTATACTTTAATATTATTTATATTATTTATAAATATATATTTTATCATAAATGTAATAAATAATTTATGTAAATTCAAAATTCATTAAAAAAATTTCGAAATTTTATTTGAAAATAATTTCAAAAATATGCGAACGGTTTTAAATGATAACAGCGCCATCAATAGTATATGTGTTAAAAAAATATGACATTTCTCTGAAATAGTTCCGCCATTTTTGATATTTTCTTTTTTATTGAGTTTCTCATTTTATAAAATGTATTTTATTTTTGTGACTTCTTTTTATTAAATCAAAATGTTAACTTTCTACTATTAGGAAATAAAAAAAATTGTTGTTTTATTTATGTGCAATTAATTTATTTATTGCATACAACTATAAAAACTAATAAGTGAATAATATTATAAAAAATAAAAGACAAAAGTGTTCAATAAATATTTTTCTCAATAAAATAGAAACTTGTTATATTTCTATTCAACTCTTCCCGTTACAAATTCTTAATTTTCTTGCAACGTTGCTTCAACAACACAACAACATCACCAAACAACTAATAGCAAATAAAAGGAAAAGAAATTTTTTATTGGTAAGCAAACAAAAAAAATTAGCATAAGTTAATATTTTTCTATAAAAATTGTTAAATATTTTATTTATAATTAACTTTGACACATTTCAAGAAATTACAATTACAATTTATATTAGTTTGACGTGCTAGAAAAACGTACGGATACAATAATTGTGTTTCACATAATAAAAAGGAGATTCTCGATTTCTCGCCACCAAACAAAAATTAAAATGATGAAAATTTATATATAAAACTTTGTGTATAGTTCATAAGGTGGGGGGTTAGGTGGGGGATGCTCTTTCTTATCGGACAATGAAATAGAAGAAGAGGAAATGTATTTGATTGTGTGGAGGGGTTCCTTTGATTATGATTAATATAATACCATATAGTAGCAGGCATACAAGATGAATATCCTCGCATGTGTCCGTCACCACCAACCACAAACCACATACTCGCATACATCCAGACATTCAGTCAGCAAAAGTAGTTGCCTTTTCTTAAATTTTTGGTGACATACTAAAGAGTACTCATTTTTACAGTCATAGAATATTTATCCTTTGCCGAAACATTTTTATGTGAGTCACTTTGCATTGTTAATAAAACCCTTATTTAATTTTTTTTTTTTTTTTTTTGTTGTAATTTTCATATCAGGTACATAACGTAAATGTGTTTCCTGTTGTGAGAATGAAAACAAAATAAAATTATCCCGAAAAGGATTTATTTGATTATTCACATCTTGTTATAAATGTAATGTAAATCATCAATTGCTAAATTTGTATATACATACATATGTTAATTTTAACAGATAAGGTCAATAGTTCATTATGGCATATTCGTATGCATGATTTGTTAATACGAGTATGTAGGTTTTTTTTGGTTCTGGTACGTAAATAATATAAGATAAGAAAGAAAGTTATAATTCATGTAACATCATCTGTGTAATTCATTTAATAATTCCTATAGTATTCGGTATGTTTTTCTAACCTATATAGGTTAAAGGGAACCTATGTAGGTTAAAGAGAATTTGCAGCTAAAGCACATAGAATTTTTGTGGTGACTTACGCTGACTATGGTCTGTCGGAAAAAACATGCAAAAATTGGTTTCGACGCTTTAAAAATAATGATTTTGATGTTGAAGATAAACAACGTTCTAGCGTACCGAAGAAGTTTAAAGACGAAAAATTGAAAATATTATTCAATGAATACCCATGTCAGACGCAAAACGAACTAACAGAATCATTTGAGTTGATGACACAAAATTATTCAAGTCCCCCATTATAATTAAACAATTTTAATTACGACCATTATCGAGTTTTTGATTTTCAGAAATCTTTTTACGACAAACTCTACAACATTGCTGTAATCCTTATATGGAATTCTATAAAAAGATGATATTATTATTGTTGATTGTCAACAAATTTGTTTATAAAAGATTTATGTAAACATTCTGTTGAAGTATTTAAATATTCAGTCGATTAAATGCTATCTACTGTCTATGTGACAAAAAAAAAAAAAAACAAGCTCCCAATTAGTTTGTTTATACAGGGTGAATAATATGTTCCAGTTCGATGTGTTTTTATGAATGAAACACAATTTTATAATTTAGTTCCTATTGAGTGTTGAGTTGGTGTACATATTGCTCTACAAGTAAGTCCACATGACATAATCGCGGTCCATGGATCAATGGATTATTTGACATTTTTCTCTCAAAATTTTAAAGTAGTCAGTTGTTTAATGAAATACCAGATTATTAGCAAAACATCGTCTTCTTGTGTTGACTGAATTGAGTGTTAGTTCTTAAACTACATTCTATATTTTAACCGACAGTAACATGTATGCGATGCATATCTAATAATTACAAGTTCTAATTTGATGTATGTTATGTAGTACCTGGTAGAACCAAAATTACTTTTCCTTTTATTTAATAATTTAGAGTAGTTCAAAATGAAACTTAATTTTATGTATGTGATGCTGGACAACATATCAGTTCCTGATAACAATTAACTTTAATGCAATTAATCTATATTGCTTTAATCGTATAATTTGGCCATGTAAGTCTTCTAATTCATTCAATTGTAATATTAGATTAAATATTTTAACAATACTGATTTCATCGATTAATTAGTATTGAAAATACACAGAATTTTGGGGAAAAAACCCAATAAATAAAATTTATTTATTTTCAATTTACATAAATATTTTCTGAAATATATTCTTTGCCATAAATAAATAATAATCAATGTACACAGTTCTCTATCTATTACAAGTTCTATAAATTTATTTGCATTTACTTGATTTGTATATACGTATTTAAAATCTTTACCTTGAGCCTTAACATTCATATTTTAAATGCTTTTGTAAACAAAAAAGTAGTTTGACATCAATTTTTATTTTTTAATAAATTTATTATATTTGTTGTTAAGAATAAAATTGTTCAGTGTATAACTTCTTATCCAAAATTTAAATTATATAGATTTTTTTTTGTTTTCATTCATATTAGTATCTACACTTTCATCTCAGTACGGAATTTCAGTATCTGAAACAAAATCAAGTGGAATCATTTGTAGCATAATCAGTCATTGTTGGCATATATCGAAATGAAGTTACAGCAGTAAAACCGCATCGAATGATTTGTTGCTTAAGAGATGTTAGATGGCTATTCTGACCAATACCACATACTAACTATACATAATACTTGAATCTATACTTTCGACTGTATCTTAGTACTGCTAAATATTTATACTATGTGAACTTAGATTTATCAGAAACAAATATAATTTACTAAATGTATCTCTAGATATACACGTACTTACCAAGGTACTTACATCACCGTAAAAAGAAATCCGTCATCGGCACAAATAGTTGCTTAATAAATATATTGATTAAATGTTAATAAATAAAATTGTTTTTTCATTTTTGTAAATGCTGTTGCAACAACATTATCCGGTCATTGACTTCTTTTTATGTCAAAATATTCGAATACAGAATATTTTTTAGTATTGTCCAATAATATCACATTTTTATGTTATTTTTTATTTTACATTTTACTATATCGTAATACTCGTTGATGATCAATTCATTCTGTTATGTAGTTTAATTTGCATTTGGATCACACATGTTTTACGAAATTGTTAACAACTAAATAATTATACAAGTGATATGGTACACGTTTATCCTATTCCATAGTTCGTAATTTATATTCATAACTGACATAAATAAATAAATCCTATAGTTTTAGGGATGATATTTTGATAGTATAGACAGCACATAAATAATTAATGAACATTAAATGCGTATGCTTTTTTTTTTATGATTTTACTAAATACATTTAATTAGACGTATATATAGACGGACTATTGACCTTTGCAAAAATTGATACCCAATGTGCATTTCTTTATTATCATTTGTAATGACGGTCGATCAGATTAGTTTAACGTACAAATCCAATGTTGATATTTTATTCGAAATTCATTTATCAATAACTTAAAACTGTTTTCAATGAAATGTTATAAAATTTATTTTTATTATTACTTCATTCATAAAAGAGAAAAAAAAAAACCTTGTTATAAATTACAATTTATTTAATTAGTGTAATAAAATCAAACTTTAATCTTAAGATTTATTTCTTAATGTGGCATAATGGTGGTATAATTATAATACAATTTTATGCTGTATAACTACTAGATAAATGATTGTTTTATAATTAATTTAATTGAATTTTATTTTATGTTGTAATTGGTGTCAAAAATATAGGTCTTTATTTCGAAAAAGCATAAAGGGTCAACGAACAACTGCCATTGTTCACGATCTCTGGTCAGTAGGTGCACTAACTTCATTATATATCTTATAACACACTGGTTACATACTTCTTAATGGTACTTCTTTGACACGTTGTTTTTGGAGTACCGGGTCTTAAGTATGCGCCTGAAGCACCTATTGACGAAAACTTGATGTAATATTGTCATAAACATGGCACCTACAAAGTATGTTAAAATTATGTATAATTGGTCTTTCAACTGGATGCATCATCATTTTAAACACAATTTTAAAGTATGTATATAATAAATTTACTTTGTTAATTCATACAAGAATAAGTAAACACATGCTACAAAATATATCATTTGAAATTATGCTATATTATAGTCCTTACATTATTCACTGGCTGCATATATGGCGTAAACAATATAACTTTACTGTACTCCGTTCGCTCATCATTTAAAATAATTTAACAATCGTATTTCGACGAATATTCATTCATACTTTTTTCTTATTTTACAATTGTTGTATGTCTTCATTCATAAATAAAGTTGTTCCCACCATTATTATTTTATTAGTACGGTATTTTATTCATATGAATTTTAATAAACAGAATGACTTTAACAAATTATATTTCAACTCTTAGGTATTAATATATATAGGCTACTAGTGGAATGAAAATATT
>JANSTX010023438.1:22225-33328 GCA_027564355.1 Penthetria funebris | reverse complement strand
AACTATTCCATCATAAAAAAACTGAAAAAACAATAACCACAGAGAAATGGGAAAGCTGTAAAGAGTTTCTAATGTCGAATAATGAGAAACCAATTTTACCAGAAAAATTTAATCTCATTTCCTTATACGATTATTTTGTTTTATTAAAATTTTTAAAATATTATTGGCAAGAGAAAAAAATTTCCAAAGATGATATTGATAAACCGGACGTTCGTGAAACGCTATTGCAAAAATTGTATCCAATTTTTAAAAAAGATATGCAATTATTAGCATTACAAATGTATTTCACAACTGATGATTTAACACAAATGATAATTTCACATGATGAAAATGAAAAATTAAAAAAATTATTAATTGACGTAAAAGATGGTAAACAAAATATGGGTGTTATTGATCGCCTTAATGTTGATGATGATGGTAATAAAGCACATTTTATACATCGTACATTCGCTGAATATTTTATTGGAAAGTATTTTTATAAAAAATTAAGAAATAAACACAATGATGATAAATTGATTGAAAACTCAAATTTTACACCTTTCATGTTAACGAAGATTTTTTTAAAAAATGAATATCAAATTATTCGAAGATTTTTAAATAATCAATTGGAAAGAAAATTTCTATCAAAATTAACATATAATTTATTTGGTGAAAATCTGATAAATAAATGGCAAGAAAATGCAATCCAATTTTATGATATAAAACAGAAAAATCAAAATATTTTCCATAAATCGTGTAGGGAGGGCAACATTGAAATAATCCGATTTTTAATTAATTCTTTATTAACTAACGAACAACACAACTACACTAATGATAATGAACATAATGATTTATTTTCAATTATATTAAATTCGAAAACAAAAGACGGTTGGACAATTTTACATTCAGCTATTTTATCCGATAGTATCGATTTAATAAAACTATTAATAACACCAAAAGAATTAAATGGCGCAAATATTAATATTAATGTTGAAGATAAATTTGGTGCAACACCATTGTATATGGCTGGTTATTGGAAAAAATGGAACATATTAAAATGGTTATTAACACAGGCAACCATTGAAATAAATCCAATAAATAAAAAACAATTTGATCGTATACCAATATTTATAACAATTAAAAATGGTGATTTAGATTTGGTGCAACAATTTTTCAAACATAATAAATTTAATGGTAACATTTGTGACACAAATAAAAGAACAATTTTACATGTTATTGTATCGGCCGATCAATTTGAAATATTAAAATGGTTCATTGATGAACAGAAATTAGTTACAATTAATATAAATCATGAATCACATGATCATCGAGATATTTTCCAATTGGCCACTTTAATGGGACGTTTTGAAATATTTAAATGGTTAATTGAACGTTATCCACATTATCTTATGACAAAGACGGATAATGTAAATAACGATGAAGAATCATCAGATAATTATCATAAAAATTTAAATGAAGCAGCCAAATATGGACATACAAATATTGTAAAATATTTAATTGAATTAAATAAGAAATTTAATCTAAAAACATTATTGAAATTTTATAAACATGAAAATGCATTACGTTCAGCTGCCTATTCCGGTAATATTCAATTAATTGAATATTTAATTGAACAACCATTTATTGTGAACATTAACAATCGACGTTTAAGAAAAGATTTAATTTTTAATTTATTACGTTCCGCTTGTATTACCGGTAAATCAAATTTAATTGATTGGTTATTAGAATATTTTAATAATGAGTATGATAAATTGATAATGGCAACTTGGGTAATACATGAAGCTGCCGGTGCTAAACAATGGAATATTGTTAAATTATTATTAAAAAAGTATAATGTTAATGTTAATTCAATTAATAAAAACGGACGTACAATTTTACATTATGTTGTTAGAGATAATAAAATTGAAATATTAAAATGGTTAATTGATGTGATGAAAGCAAATTGTGAAATTAAAGATAATGATGGTAAAACAATATTACATGATGCAGCAACATATAATTGTTTTGAAATTATAAAATGGTTAATTAATGGTAATTATATAAATGTTAATATTTTAGACAATAATAAACGTACACTATTACATTCGGCAATGTTATCGGGTAATGAAAAATTAATTGAATGGTTAATAAATGAACAAAATATTAATATTAATTGTATTGATTTAAATAATATAACAATTGCACATATATGTGCCGTAACTGGTCAATTGAATTTATTAAAAATATTATTAAATAAAAATATCAATATTTATGTAAAGGATTCAACTTCGAGAATAATATTACATCATGCAGCATTTAAAGGACATTTAAAAATTATAAAATATCTAATTGAACACAATTATTTTGAAAAATCAATAATTAATGAGGCAAAAGATATTTATGATCATACAATTTTACATTCAGCCGCAATATCAGGTGATGTTGAATTAATTAAATATTTAATTGTCGAATGTAATGCTGATCTGGATGTTATTGAAAAAAATGGTAGCACAATATATCATTGTGCTGCCAGATATGATAATATTGAAGCATTAAAATGGTTATTGTTGTACAGAAAAGAGATACTGAAAAATGATAATGACGAATTTATTATTAATAAACTAGATTTAAGTGGACGTACAATATTATTTGCGGCGGCAATATCAGGTAAATTAAAAGTTTTAAAATGGCTAATCGATAACTACTATTACGATAATTTAAATACAAATAAAAATGCTGATAAATTAAATAATTTACATGACAATAATAATAGAAGTATATTACATGCAGCTGCATCAGCTAGAAAATGGGATACAGTAAAATGGTTAATTGAAACATATAATATGAGTGCAAAATTAATCGATAATAAAAATTGGACAATTGGATTTTCGGCTGCAAGATGTGCCCGATTCGATATACTAAAATGGTTAATTTTAGAAAAAAATATTGATGTAAATATAAAAGATATTGATGATCGTACAATATTACATGCGGTGGCTAGATCTGGTAATTTAGAAATTACCAAATGGTTATTGGAAACACAAAATTTAACCTTTATTTTAAATGATGCAGATAAAAATGGTCGTAGTATTTTATATTCAGCTGTTAGAACAAATAATTTGGATTTTATAAAATGGTTAATAGAAGACAAAGAATTAAATATCAAATTAGAAACAATAAATGGTCGTAATTTATTACATGAAGCCATGCCAAATGGTAATATTTCTGTAATTAAATATTTAATTGAAATGGGCATCGATCCATTAAAACCTGACGATAATGGTGTAACCCCTGTATGTGAAGCAAAACGTTTTGAAAAAATTGATATAATCAATTTTTTAACATCAAAATATAATTTAATTGATAATAGCAATGTATCATCATCATCATTTACTGATATTAATAATAAGAATTATTTTAATGTAAAATTAAGTACAAATATAAGTTTCGATAAAATTGTTTATAATCGTTCAAAACGTAATAAATTAACAGTGTCATATAAAAAGCAGAAACAACTGCCTCTATATTAGATAACTAAATTTTAATATCAAATGCGGATTCGTGGATTCGTGACGCTTATTAGATGTAGAAAATTACATTGAATCGGTCTTACAATGAGACGACCGGTCGATAACATGCTTGACTGAAATACTCAAGGTATTAGAGAAGAGCTGGTCGTCCAAAAATAATGTGCCACATGAGCTGGTACCAATAGTGATATGTGAATTGAAGAGAAGTTTCAGAAATAGTGAACCAATGGCAAGTGTTCGTTGATACCGTATGCTTCCATGCGAAGTAAAGGTTGCGATGATTATGATGATTATTTTATTAATATAATTAAAACAAATACCTTCAATATTTAATAACTTAACAAAATTTTATAATTTAATTTTCTTTAAAGATTATTATAAAAATCTTACATATGTCATATAATAAATTTAAAAGGATTCTTCTTTGTAAACGCATATATATTAGATGAGTATTTGCAGAAATTAGTAAAAAACAAAAAAAAAAAAAACATTTGCTTACATTAATTTTATTTTCGCTGAATGGTCGACTTTCATCAAAGCTATTCTACCAATTTTTACCTCCACACGTAACTCAATCACAATATGTGTCAGTAATGGTGTGTGATCGAAGCTTAAATATAGCGTAAATATTCAAATGATAAGATGATAAGAACAATAAATTTGAAGATAAAATAAATGATGAAAATATTGTTGGTTATCCACTAAAGGTGTAAAACACAAAATTTAATACAATCAATACACATTCAATCAATCAGATTTGACAAGTGTCCATTTAAATTTAATCACAGAAAATTGAGATCGTAATGCTGCCCTATGCGTCCATAAGACGTAAATGATAAAATGGATGATATATACGGAGGAGAGTACTATGGGTTATTAATTTATATAGAGAACCAACTTCATTTAATGGGTTATGCGTAATTTTTTTAGACAATTTTCTTATATTTTAAATCAGTTTTAATCCTTCTGATTTGAATATTGTAATATTTACAAATATTGTATTTAAATGTTGTCTTTTAATAATAAATTGCAATTCAATAAAAATGTGTCAATGTTCAATAATAGAAATATAAAAACTTTATAAATTTTTGTGCAAATTTAAACATATTTAAAATATTTTATAAAATTATGTAACTTAAATTAATAATTAATTATAATTTATGACACATAAAATTGTGTTGTGCATGAAGTTTTTTTTTTTTTACTAAAATAAGTAACTACCTCATTATAATATTTATGTGATAAGATAAGCAATAAGTAATTATCTTTTTTAATTGATTGTCTTATCAAATATGCATTTTATTAAATTTAAAAAAAAAATTTTTAATAAATATTAAAATACAATATTGAAAAGCAAAGTATTTAAATGTTTATATCAAAGCTTATGTAAAAGTTTGGATTTTATCATTCTTTTTATATTCTTTTTAAAAATATATTATTGAACATAATTCGTATATTAATGTTGTCTACAAATTACTGCAAAATTGCATTTTTTTTCAGATTTTTTTAAAATAGAGCGTGCTTAAAATTATTATAATTAAAAAAAACAAACTAAAAATCGATTCAAGAAAGTCTATATAAAATTCTATGACATAAAAATCTATAGTAATATATTTTATGGCATCAAATTTATATTAATTAATATTTATAATTTGATAATTATATGTAATATAATAATAATTATAATTAATACTATAAATAAATATATATTTAGTTATTTATTATTAGCATTTAGTCTGATTTCTTCATATCAGTTGCCTTTTGTTTAATACACTTTAATTGTGTTGAAACACAGAGCATAACCTTTTCTTTAACAGTTTTTACAATACCATGATGTAATAGGCCAGGATAAAATGCAATCAATAAACTTGCAAAATAACTCAATAGTAAATTATCAATAACTGAACCAATGTATGCCAAAAAGATTAATGATCCAATTGTGATAATGTAATGCTATTTTTAAAGAAAAAAAACAAAGATAAAGTTATTTAATTATTGGCAGAATATTGTGTTGATATAGCAGAAATTATTGGCAGCATATTGTTGTTGAAATAACCACAAAAGTGAATTGCATTCGTGGTCAAGTGTATTGCACAAGAAACGTCAACAAATGACCTCGGAGTGCACATAAAAACCAAATCAATTTGTTTGATGGTTTCTTGTTAATTCTATTCGAATACCAATCTTCTGATATCTTCCTCATTTTTATAAAATGGTAATGAGATAGCTTTGCGTTTCCATAAATTTGGCATCGCATCTTTGTTTAAAATTTGCTAATCACTATAATATCAAATATCACTCAAATAAGTTCAAAGTACTGATGTGAAAACCAAGGGTGGTCGCCGGAGCCCCAGTCCATATGTGAGAGTCGTGCTCCATTTGAGGCCTTATATATGCTTTATATATAATGGCAATATGTTCTGGATTAAAATATTTCTTACAACGACGCAGAAATTCAAGTCTTTTGGCCGCCGCCTTGGTCACACCCAAGATCCGATCATTCCATAGTAGTTTTGAATTGATTTGCGTTCCGAGAGAGTTCAGACCCGAAGTATTGCGCAGCAAATTACCATCGAAATGTATATTTGGATCCGGAGTATTTGATTTATGCGACAAAAGACACAACTGCGTCTTATTCGCATTGAATATTACTCCGTCCCCAATCAGAAATTAAATTTAAATCACCGCTAAGAGAATTGTCCATATCAGCGCGAAGCGACTCTACCATGACCCCGGATGGCCTTTTGTCGAAATAGTAAGAATGATGCAGAGTGCTGTCATCGGCGTAACTGTGAATAGGGCTTGCAGTTAGTGATAAGAGGTCATAAACGAAAATTAAAAATAGCATAGGAAACAACACGGAACCCTGAAGAACACCCGCATCAAGTTGGAAACCATCAGAAGTGACGCCATCGATAGCGACCCTTCAGAAAATTAGAAATCCATAACTCCAAATCAGGATAAAAACCATATTAGACCATTTTCGACAATAGTATCCAATGCCAAACTGTGTCAAAAGCCTTGGATATGTCGAGTGCAAGCACCCGAGTTTCACCAAACATGTGCAAACTTCTACTCCAAATATCAGTCAGATAGGTCAAAACCCGTTGATCTTCTGGATCGAAAACCTTATTGCCGATCATGAATAATTTTATTGGACTCCAGGTAAGATATGATCTTGAAGTTAATAATTTTTTCCAATTCCTTGGATAAGATTGAAGTAATGGCTATACGTCTGAAATTGGAATGATCCGATTTAGAGCCCTAATAGGTTGGACGTTTGCCACCTTCCATGACCAGATTGAAGGGAAGCCATATATATGTAGCGAAGCGATAGAGAGAGATAAGACGCACATTTACGCAGAAATATGGCCGTAATACCATCAGGATCAGGTGCCTTGTTAGTATCTACATTTTTTAGTATTCTGTGAATAACCCTCAATCGAATTTGAATGGCCTTCATATTTGAAGCAACCCTAGGAATCGATGGAGGAACTTTATTGAAATCGTCTAGCTTCGAATTATTGATTGTTATTGATTTGTCAGTCAACAATCAAAACATTTCCACTCACATAACGGCATGTGTGCCTAGGCCTAAGAAATTTTTTTGTGCAGTAAGAATCAAGACGTTCCTATAGCTGATTTGTTGCTCTAGATTTAGCATCTTGATAATTTGCTAGTTTATACGTGTCTAAATCGTCATTGAAATCGAATTTTGATACAAGTCAAGTTTTATTTGATGTTTTCTTTTTTGTTATATTGTTGTTCTGAACATCGGTGTCCGATATCACCAAGTTTTCTTTATTTTTTTTTTTCAAAGAATCTTTTGAAAACACCAAGATATTGTTTTGATTTCTCTTTGCGAAACTTAAGAAATTCCTCCCCAAATTAAAATCATCACATACATTTGTCAAATCACACAGTACCAAATACATTATGGACTTAAATAAAGGGAACAAAATTAAGTTGATGATGAATTCGACTTTAAAAAACTTTCAGTGTTAGGTCACACGAAAGTGGATATAAAATTGCTGAGGATAGTTAGTACAGTAACAAAGGGTGCAATAAAGTACCATTCATAGCAATATCATCCATTGGAATTATATTCGATAATGTTTTGACAAAATTATTCGCTTTTAGCATCGAATTCGACATCCAAGCACAACTTTTTCAATAATGACATTTCGATCGACAACTGGAGCTGGAGCTAGGACAATTAATGGGAGGTGAATAGCATAACATGGCAGTACATTGATCCGTGTTTATTGAATGTCCTAAGTATATTGAATATAGTAAGTATAATGCAAATATTGACCGACTAACGTTTAGAAATTGGTCAATTTATATTTGGTATTGGTACCCATACAATTAAGTATTGTAATGAAATTTATATCCAATTGATTAACAATGAACAGGACGATAGTATAAATTTACTGCTATCTGACTATATCTTTACAAAATAAATATAATATGAATTTTTTACACGAATTTAATATTGAAATATGTACTTACCATTGACGATTTATCAATCCTCTTCGAGAACATATAATTATAAAAATTATAGAACTTTATTTTGATAACACAAATTTCATTGCAAATCTCATCGAATGCCTTCTCTTGAACACCCGTCCAATTTTCCGATTTAAATAAAATTTTCGATAAAATTGGATACACATAATCGATAATTGTTGCAAATAAAAATGTCATTGCAATTAATGTTAATACGGCCATATCCAAATACCATAAAATTAAATATTGAAAGGATATGAAACCGAAAATAATGCCAGGATAAAATTTTTTGTCCCATTTTAAAATTGAATTCACAATTAAAATCAATTCACGTAATGTTTCTAAATCATGTTTGGTTTTGTTTAACATTTTTTTCTGTAATTAAAATAAATAATAAAAAGTCATATTAATTTAATAAAAAAGATGACTTCATTTTCCGGAAAAAAAAAAAAAATAAGAAATTGATTTTCCATTTTCATGCATCATTTCTTAACTAAAAGTTTATTTTATTTGTTTTTTTTTTTCCAACATCAATTACAATTAAAATTTTTAATTTACCTCTTCGTTATTTCCAAATTTCAATAAATCAGCCATTGTATGTAGTTATTTGGGTAATGTATAATTTATTTTTACTTAAATTTTAAATTAAATGTCCAATTAAATTTAAATCAACACAGAACAACAAATCTAGCAGCTGTAATAGAAACAATGAGACCATCAAACCAAAACACTGCGCTTTTGTTTTGTTTGTATAATTTTTCGTAATGTTTGAATTTTCGAAAATAATTGCCATATTTAAAATAAAATCCACACACTCAAACACACTGAGGTTACATCTAGGGTAAATTATCACAGTATATTTAAATTATTTGCCGTTATATTCTACATTTATGTTTGTCATGATTATTATTAGTCATGATAGGCGTCGAAAATCTTAGTTTGTTATTAAATACTAATATGAATTTAGCGGAACTAAAATTTCAATTTTAATAAGGAATTAATGTCCAATTTTCCAATTATATACACAGAAAATTATATGCTTTCAACTCGAAACTATTGACACGAATATATATTGCACAAGAACATGTCAATTTGGGGCTTACATTAACAGTGATCCAGCCTAGTTTTTTGAACTAAGAGATATTGGTACTGATAATTTACACAGAGTACACAATATAAAAAAGTGCAGTAGTTCCATAATCTTGTAATTGGTGGAAATTTGGATATAACTTGCCAGCTGAATAAGAAACCAAATGAATAGCATTACATGTATTTTTGTAAAAGATGATTCGTAGTTATATTGACGAACTAAACGGATGTTTTGCATGATCATTATACTTGATAATTCAACTGATTAAGTTACAATTAATGGTAGCTATAAAAAAATAACTTTGAAATTCTAAACGTATGAATATAATGTTATTAAAGTTTGATCTGGTCAAATATTATATATTATTAACAAATAATTTTTGAGGACACAATATGAGCAAATGGGACACAAATTAACTACTTTGATTTGTCTATCGCATAAACACGAACATCGACGTTATAATCATAGTGTCAGGGAAAAAACTGAATTAAATATGAATCGTCAAGACGAAATACATTATCGGATATAAACATTAAGTTAAATTTAATTAACATGAAATTTTCACATTGTTTAAAGGTAACATTCTGCAGGTAACTGGTATACAGTATCTCTGCGCTATAGACCAAATGCAAATGCTGGAACAAACAGGAAATGTCCTTAGAATAATCTACATGAAGTTATACACAGTCTGAATAAAACATATATGTATATCAGTTAAAGGATGTTGTTGCAATTTATGCAAGGTAAATTTTTAATCAATTCATTTTTTTATGTTTACCATCAATATGTTATATAATTTGAACAAAATCAATCTATGGAATTTGGTATCGGAGACCACAACGGACTACGTATGACAAAACAAATAATTGTATTTACCATATTTAATGACAATTTAACAATCCATCTGGTAAACACGATTCATATATTGAATGGTCATCCGATTCTCGTTACTAAAAATTTTAAATATTTGTGATCAGACTATATTACTAAACACATCATTTTATACCTTAATTACTACATAGTATTATTTATCTACGTGGTCGGATTGCTAATGAAAGGTAAAAATAAAACAATGAATTGCTTTTTTGAACAGCAATCAATTTATTCTTTAACAGAATCATCAGTCGATAGACACACTTTTTTACGACAATATTCCAATCTTTTAATCCCTTTGGTATATTATGGATTTATTGAAGTCCACAAAATATGCGTTTATTATATAATAGGTTGATGAGTTATGAATTTTGATCCATATTTTGATATTTTTTCATGTTCAGATTGACGGTAAAAGTCGCTATGTGTGCCAAATATGGTAGATGGTAAAAGATTTTAGAATGTATAATTCGTGTAATTTTGTAATGGCAATTGACAAAAGCATTTATTTCATTTGCTAAAAATGAGATCGTTTTTATCAATTTTTCCTTAATTTCTCTTTCAAGTGGTCTAGTATAATAATAACGAATAATAAACACCAATTATTTTCTAGCAATGAAACGGTCTATGGGTTCAATGATGCATGTCCATCGGGTTCTGCTCACTGAGTGTCTTTTTGTTTTTTTTTTTAGTGTAATAATGACGAATAATAAGCACCAGTTATTTTCTGGCAATGAAACGGTCTATGGGTTCAATGGTGTTACTTTCTGGCAATGAAACGGTCTATGGGTTCCTTGGTGCCGTGTCCATATGGTTCTGCTCACTGAGTGTCTTTTTGTTTTTTTTTGTATTTATTTGTATATTGACAAATTCATGTTTCATCAACAGTGTTGTCTTTTTGTTTTTTTCTTGTGTAATAATGACGAATAATATGCACCAGTTATTTTCTGGCAATGAAACGGTCTATGGGTTCTGCTCACTGAGTGTATTTTTGTTTTCTTTTTTAGTGTAATAATGACGAATAATAAGCACAAGTTACTTTCTGGCAATGAAACGGTCTATGGGTTCAATGATGCATGTCCATCGGGTTCTGCTCACTGAGTGTCTTTTTGTTTTTTTTTT
>JANSTX010023438.1:0-22125 GCA_027564355.1 Penthetria funebris | reverse complement strand
TTGGTGCCGTGTCCATATGGTTCTGCTCACTGAGTGTCTTTTTGTTTTTTTTTGTATTTATTTGTATATTGACAAATCCATGTTTCATCAACAGTGTTGTCTTTTTGTTTTTTTCTTGTGTAATAATGACGAATAATACGCACCAGTTATTTTCTGGCAATGAAACCGTCTATGGGTTCCATGGTGCGTGTCGATCGGGTTCTGCTCACTGAGTGTATTTTTGTTTTTTTTTTTAGTGTAATAATGACGAATAATACGCACCAGTTATTTTCTGGCAATGAAACCGTCTATGGGTTCAATGGTGCGTGTCGATCGGGTTCTGCTCACTGAGTGTATTTTTGTTTTTTTTTTTAGTGTAATAATGACGAATAATACGCACCAGTTATTTTCTGGCAATGAAACCGTCTATGGGTTCCTTGGTGCCGTGTCCATCGGGTTCTGCTCACTGAGTGTCTTTTTGTTTTTTTTTTTATTTATTTGTATATTGACAATCCATGTTTCATCAACAGTGTTGAATAAGCATAGATTTTTTAAAATTTTGAATTATGTGCATATAGGTGTAGATTACACAAATGCATATTTGGACGATTGATATTATATTGTACATTGCTGGATACCTTTTTCATATATTAAGATACTATAAGTACATATTAATTTGAGATGTTTAACATTACAGCTATTTCCAGATATGCATACTTTCAATATGAGATCATACCAGTAAACTAATTATGAATTAGTTTTTAATTGACAGAGCAGAGCTCAAGCAGCAGCATTTACCCAGTTCAACTTTTGTGTCTGCAATACACTCGGTGAACAGTTTGTATGTCCATTTATTATAACAAATAAATTTTGAATGCCACCTTTGATGTGTGCAAAACAATCACGTTTTTGGTGATAACCCGTGTGGCCCTATAGATTTTTACTGTCATTATCGATTCGCCCTCGTACTATGCCATATAATAATTTTACTATACAACAATTGTAATTATTTTATTCAACCTGTTTGTAAATACATACTTATAATTCTTAATTAATTTTTGATTTAACTTACAAAATTTTGGGAAATTGTTAAGACTTTCTCAACGTTTTTTTTTTTTTTTTGTTTTTGTTTTTGTTTTTGTGTGCCAACGTCTATAATATTTTTGTTTTGTCATATGCGTGTGTACTTAAGCTCTGAAATAATAAAATATTAAAATAATAAAATACATAAGAAAAAAAATATTTGGTTTACAAAACTAAATGAAAGAAAATATTTAAAGAAATTTCTTTAGTTAACAATAAGTTGTTGAGTAGTTAACAAATTTATTAGCAATAGTTAACATTTCGTTTGTTATTATAGTGTGGATACGAGAAGTGGATTTATAGTTGATTGTGTCTTTTAAATTGTCCATCTAAAAGATACCCAAATATGATGGCGTTCAATAATAATAAGGGTGAAATTGAATTCCCATATGAAATTATTGATGTGGATGCGGAAATAAATGCAGAATTATTAAGTGATTTTACAGGTAAGGCAACCGTTTGTGTATTCCATTGATTAATAAATGTATGTCGTAAATTTGCATAACTTTCATTTTTTTTTTTTTAAATTAACTATGTATGTATACAAAACGTTTTTTTTAATATATAACTAAACTATTATAGTCGTAATATTAAGGTGAATAATGGAAAATGTAAACTTATATAATAAATTATATAATTTATATAAAAAATATAGCATATATAGACATGCGACTGAGTACGTAATAGTAGATTAAACTGGTGATTGTTTTTTTAAAATTTGGAATGAAATTAATAAACATTTTCATTGATCTATTGATTCACAACAAAAATATTGTGGGTGATCTCATACATTATTTACACTGCAATTGAACATCTTTTGTTGCATGACCCACAAAATGTTTAAAGTGATTGCGTCAAAAGTTTTGAGTTCCGTATTTCACAAAATGTTAGGTCCTTGCGATATGTGCCTTCCACAAACTGCAGTTAATGAAATTGGCAACAACTGTACTGCGTCCTAAGTGGATTGTAAAACTGTTCATAGTTTTACAAATACAATATTGACATGTGGTAAAGAAAGTGTGAAATTAGTTATTGCTGTCCGAAATGAAACTATGTTACATAACTCGATGTAATATTACGTATATACCTACAATATCAATTAATTCATGGTTTATCTTTTGTATTAATAGATGCATTATCATTTTGATTATCTATAATTATATTAATATTGATTGTGTTTAAATTACTAACCAATAGTAGATAAATTGATTGACTATGACTATATGTTGCTGATATTTTTATATATATATATAGACTCGTTGAGAACATTTTTGTGTAGTCTCTGTTTTTTTCCTTGGATAACAATTTTATCTGCAAAGTCTTTAACTATTTATTCGTATATAACACTGGGAATTGAGAGCTTATATATGATGCATTCTTTACAAACAATGTGTACACTTGATTTCTTCAACATTTTCAAAATTACTTTTTTTTTTCCTTAAACGAATGTCGTCAATAATAGAGTCTCAATCGTTACAGATTTATATTCTATATTGGTAATGTTCTTTTCACCGACAGTCTACGTTTCAGGCAATATGTTGTAACCAAAAATTACAGGTTACTAAATAATATCAAGCGATTATTATCAATAGCTTATTACATATCATTTTAATCTGAACATCACATTGGCATAGATAGGACACGACATGTAATACATCATATGTTTCAATTTCAATTTCAAAAGTATCGTTTATTACAGTTAAATACAAAAAATACATTTGTGATAATTAACCATTTATAGTTGACAAACGCATCTTACACACAATGTTTACAGTGTATAAAGTGATCCAATAGTCTCGTTCACACACCATTACTGACATGCATCGTAATTGTGATACAATGATGGGTTGAGTAACGTATAGATAATAGTCGGTCACTTCTATTCACCTATTGGCTGTGCAATTCTCAGTTATTTTATTTCCCATATGTTAGTTATAGTTAGATGCATTTTTTGTTACATCCTCTATGAATCAGGTTATTTAAAGTATTTTTATGAAGTTTAATTGTATTTTCAAGACATTGTGTACCAATTTAATCCTTAAATTTATATTTGTAGAAATATTAATTTTTGCATTTGCATTTGATTTTATAGGCGAAAAGACAGGATTCGTACAAGTTGGACCGGAAAAATACTTTTTTCCCAGTAAATTTAAGAAGGCAGCAAATTATTTCTATAATTTTGAGGCTCGCCAAGATGATATATGGATTGCAACATTTCCTCGATCGGGTACAACATGGACACAAGAATTAGTTTGGATGATTGCAAACGATTTAAATTATGAAGCAGCTCAATTGGAACCATTAACAAAACGATTTCCATTCTTTGAGTATAAATGGCATATTTAAACTTGTTTGTTGGATAGAAAAGTAGAGGCATTATATAATATTTTTGAATTTTCTCAGATTTTGTATATTTATGCATGAAAAGACCAAATGGGAATTATTATTAGAAAATTCGGATGATATAAAAAAACAGGCATTTATTGAAATTGTGTCAACGCCGGCTTATGATTTTTTACCAGAAATGACCGAACGTAGATTCATTAAAACACACTTTCCATTTTCTCTATTACCACCGAGTATTATGGAAAATGGTGCAAAAGTAAGTTACAGTTTTAAGTTAATTAGTTTTTTTTTTTTTTCACTGAAGAATAGGGAAGTTTAGACATACACTTTCAAAAAGATAATTTTACAGAAGAGACATTGTTTAGCTATGTTATCGAAATTTAATAGTATAAGCGTAAATTATGAGGGATCGGTAAAGTGATAAGCAATGATAATAAAATTTATGGACTCATATGTGTGAGTTTTGATACGAATTGTTCGAAATCAGAATAATAATATTTACATACCAAAAACTGGGAGAACTGTCCATGAACTGACAAAGGACAAATTATCCAACCGTTTGATTTCAGTAGTGTGTCTTAAGATCAATACAGTGTATAAAAGAATATTCAATATTACAATACCTTTATTGTAGGTGATTATCCACTTTATATACTAAAACATCATTATAAATATGGGTGCGTGTGCTATTGAACATTCAATTCAATAAATCAATTAAATGTTAAGTTGATGATAATGACTATACATATACCATATGACTTTTAAGAGTGTACAGATGTGTCTTACAGATTCCCAGATATATCGAGCGTGATGTTAGGAATATAGATTCCGTTTATACAGTTATCGATTGTTCTGATATTGGAACATTAACCCATTTAATGGTGAACAAGCGGCGGGTAATGATATTTCGTATTATGAATATTCTAATGACATCCATTAGTTAAGCCATAAGTTATATGCATGTTGGGCATGTTTTCCATTCACTGGGCATTCATGAACTCGGGATGATTGTAATGTATTACACCAGTCGAAGTGGAGCAATAATAAAATATGTAGTATTCTGTACACAATTTGTTTTATAAATCAGGAGGTCATATGAAGTATTTTGCATTGTGTTCATATGATATGTGTGGACTGTATTTAAAAATAGGTTCACCATCACCTACATATAGCTATTGTAACCCATTTTATTTAGTTATTATCAAATTACAGGTTATTTATATAGCAAGAAATCCAAAAGATGTTGCAGTTTCATTTTTTCATTTAAATCGTTTGTATCGTACTCAAGGATACATTGGAAACTTTGAAAAATACTGGAGTTACTTTGAAAATAGTTTAAGTAAGTTTTTTTTTTAATTTTTAATTTAATAAAATGTTATACTTGAAAACAAAAATATTTACGTTTTTTTTTTTTTTTTAATCTCATTCAAGATCCCTGGTTACCTTATTGGAGTCATTTAAGAGAAGGTTGGGCACATAGAAATCATTCAAATGTGCTTTTTATGTTTTACGAGGACATGAATAAGGTATGTATTTTCATTATCATTTAAGGTCAACAGGATGAACTACCCTAGTCTTTTCCACCCATGCCTATCTTATCAACTTAATAGAGAATATATTCATATTGGTTCGGAATCAGTCTCTAATTTTACTATAGTTGTAGTCTTTTTCATCTTTCTTGCATTGGTATGCCCTTTTTATGTTAGAAAATGATGGCCAATCATATATATATATTATCGTATAGAAATTCTCCAATCACTAATTGGATTCCTTCTAACATCATGACCGCAACTATATATATATGTTTATTTATGTTGAAAAAAATAAATATCCTTTATTTATAGAACTTACCAGAAACAATAAGAAAAGTTGCCAATTTCTTGGGCAAATCATTGACCAATAAAGAGATTAAAAAATTGACAAACTATTTGAGTATAGAGAATTTTCGAAACAATCCGGCTGTTAATCAACATGAATTAAAAGATGTGAAAATATTAAATCCATCAGAACAGAATTTTGTTCGAAAGGGTAAGAATAATGGCATTAATGGCTGGCAAATGGAATACACACCTGAATTAAAGAAAAGGGTTGAAAAATGGATTGAAAAAAATTTAAAAAATACCGATATGAGATTTCCAGTCAGCTAAAAATTTCTACTATAGTTTTTATTCGTAATGTTGTATTGTAAAATATTATAATTATATATTTTTAATTTTATAAAATTATTGTTGTGTTTTTTAATTTATATTCATATTATTATCAACATATATTGGTATGACAGAGTTGTGCATAAATTTACAGCTATCTACTTAGTTATATTGTTGACAAGATCACACGGCATTCCTAACATATGTAATCATCGCGAGTCAGTTTAGGCCTGGAAACGCTTGCACAGATATATCAATAAAGTATAAACTAGTATTATTGTTGCACTCTCAATTGATTTGCATACACCATTGTCTATGTTATTTGTCGACAGGACTTCGATACTATTGATTGATCGTAATATGAGCAGGCAATAAACTTTTAAATTATGATTACCATCAAAACTGAGGGACACAATCCCTGGTGTGGTCTATTTCGTGATCCACAAAACTTCAAATTCAAGATTTCGTTAATACCTAAATAATACGCACACTTAAGATTTTCTGAACAAATACAAATGAGAATATGCAAAGAACCAGCAACTCTAGAGTATTGAGTATTGAGATGTAGTGGAATTGTTTCAGTCATATACTGCGAAGCGATCAGTAGGTGTGGATATTTCAAAACCTGGACGACCAAGAAATTATATTATATTATATTTATAGATCAATATGATGATAATGATGATGTGTTAAAGACGGTGTGATGTGTGCCGCATTGTTGGAATCAAAAATTCCGATTAGTTAAATTCCTGATCATGTGTTTAAATAACCCTCTACATAATTTTATTTACAAGTTGAGTGGTTGGTTATTCAAATTGATTTAAATTTTTAAATGATTTCTTCTTCTCTCTCTCTTATCTGCCACCTGTGCACAATTTTTAAATTAAACAAAAATTCAAAAATAAATTCCACACAATGGACGCCCATAGCTTGTAGCTGTCATATTTAATTTTCGAAATTCAATCAAACCATATATATTTTGTGTGTGCATTTATAAAATTTTGTTTTTAGGATTAATTTATTTTTAAATATTATTTTATTAAATAAATTCATATAAAAAGTATAATTTCTTTTGTATTTATTAATTGTATACATTAATAAAGATGAGTTCTGTAAGTAATTTTTCATTTAATTTGGTAAAATTAAAAACATCTTATTGGTTTTTTATTTCAAATTAAAATTTGAGTTACGCTTTGCAGTTTTATTTTGCGCTATATTTTTTTTTTTTAATATTTAAATTCTTTTATTGTTTTCTTTTCCATATTTTGATTAATAAATTTTATTATTTGAATTAAGTATTTACCTACATTATGGGTATGCGTTCTTAATACAGGGACAATGTCGAGCTACATTGTCTTTAATTTCCGTGATGCTTAACTACTTGCTTTTGTATTGCCCAAAAATTCTACTCAACCTTTGGTTCATAATTTATGTTTAATTTAATTACCTTAATTATAATTCAAATAGATATCAAATGTGGAAAATCTTTCACCGCAAACAATAAGACAAGTAATGAAGGAAATGCAAGAAATTTCATTAAATTCACCTGAAGGCATTAAAGTACAAATAAATGATACTGACGTTACGGACATTCAGGCAATACTTGATGGACCAGGTAAGTTTTGATGAATACACAGATTTTTTAAAAAAAATATTTAAATATGTAAACATAATTTAATGTTTTGTGCAATGTTTTTTTTTTTGTTTTTAATAACATAAACAAAAATGATGGATTTGTTTGTTTTCTTCCATTTACCAAGAACAAATGGATAATTAAATGTATATTTTATACTACCTTTTTAACATTAATATTGAAGTCATAAATATGAAATGAATGTATAAACAACATGATTATAGAAAGATAAAAAGTTTCTTGTCTTGGTAAATCTTGAGGAAAACATCGTTTATTATTCAACAAAAGAAACTGATGACAATGATCTTTCCAGAAATGTATTGTTTACCCTAATGATAGATAGGACAATCAGAAGATATTCTAAATGAAATCGAATGACCGATTATCATAAGTCAAACTATTTTTACCTCGACCTATTATCACCGGTAATACCAAATGCCAAATCCTAAAACTATTGGATAGAAATAATGTTCTAAATGTGATATATACAAAGCTTTAAATATTGTTAGTGAATTTCGATTGTTTGAGCACACAACATATTTAATAAATTTCTAAATAATTTGGCTTAATAAATTGATTTCTTATGTTATTTATCCTGTCTTGAAAGAATTTGATCTCAAGTTCAGATCATTTAATCTAGATTGAATGACGATATGGCATCACTTCTGTTATTAAAATGATTTTGCTAAAATCAATGTCACAATGTGCTCGTCAATGTTAGGATTTGTAAATTTAGAATTTTATAAAAACTCATCGTATCAAAAATTAAGGTTTTCGCCAATAGGTACCATGAACTGAAAGTAGAAAAGTTATTTTTTGTCAAAATAACCATTAAAGTGTACTCACTACCCATAGTTAATGTAAACACAAATAAACGAAAAAAAAAAAAATTGATTCTATTAATACTTTTTTCATCTTTCATTTTACACAGCCGGCACACCATATGCAGGTGGAACATTTCGTGTCAAATTATCACTGGGTAAAGATTTTCCATCAACACCACCAAAGGCATTTTTCCTAACAAAAATATTTCATCCAAATGTTGCACCAAATGGTGAAATTTGTGTGAATACACTAAAAAAGGACTGGAAATCGGACCTTGGAATTAAACATATATTATTGGTAATTTAATTGTATGTAAAATAGTATTTTTTAGGTCTTAAATTAAAAGAAAGCAAAAATACAAAATACCGGCTCTAATGCTTTCAAGTGTCCGTGTTCGACTAACAGCACAGCACAATCGCACAATATTTTAACAAATGAATTTCACACGTTCATCATTATCTCGAATCCCGCTTTACACCACCACATGAATGTAAAGGGTGTCATTATGTTAAATTACAGTTTCTTAATATGATAGAAACATCAAAAATGTCAACCAAAACAAATAAAGTTTCCAAATGGAAACTGTAATTATTCGGTTATGTACCAGAATACCTTATAAGAATGGTGAATAATGCCGAAGCTATTCAAACATGATAACCTATCATAAACCAAAAATTTACATAAATTGTGGTCGTGTTGCCGGTGAAATCCCATGAATTTAAATTTGGGTTGAGTAATCCAGATGAAAGTCGGACACTCCATTTCACACGTTACTACAATATTTATTTTAAAAACTACTTTAACCATTGCATAGGATTATTTGTCAAAATAATTTTTTATTGTAATTTGTGAACTAATTCAATTGTGATCAATTATTTCAGCGAATACCAGAACATTAATAATAATTTATTATTATTATGACTATGATTATTTTAGATATTCTAGTATTGTTTGAATGGTTCTATACATATTGAGCGGAACGATTATTAGTTTAATTATGCTTTCAGTTACAATGTGACGATAAGAGAATGATCTAGTAACATTTAGACTACTCCATTAATATTTACCTCCACGTGATGTCGTCACTAGATTATATGGGAATTTCTTGAAATGTTGTTAAAAAATAAGTTAAAAAACACTTGTGTTTGTCTGCTTGATGAAAAATATGTCACTAACAAATTAGCTGATGAATTCTGAACAATTCTATTGAATTATTTAGATTTAGAAAGGAAACACTAAAATTGGTTCTACATTTTTCATTCGGTAGCCATAATTCATTGGACTTGATGATGTTTCTTGCACATTTAAAACGGTAATTTAATAACAAGCTTTTAACGAAGCAAAATTCTGTCTAACGTTAGCAAAGATGAATAGCAACAATAAATGCTTTTAATTATCATTGGCAGTATACAAATATTTTACTTAAGTAAATTGGTGCACTGTAAATTAAAGTTATAAATGCAACAAATAAAGATGATTCAAAACTGCTAGAATAATTATGTTATTACACATTTTCAACTGTTATATTACAGTATTTGTGCTGAATTATAACAGTTAATTTTTCTTGTTTTCTTTTGGGCATTCCCTCCCCCAATAAAATCAATTTATTGTACTTATTAAAACTGTGTGGCATCTTTGATGGATTAGGCTATTTCGATAATGTTTTTAACTTTTGTTGTACACATTATGGTGCAATACGAACAATGAGTTAAGTTAATTTCATTTAAAAAAAAAATTAAAATTTTTAGTTGTATGCAGATTTCTCGCTTATTCAATTTTTATATAATTCCATATTATTTATAGTTAAATTAAAAAAAAAAAACTATGTTTTATGTAGACAATAAAATGCCTATTAATTGTACCGAATGCTGAATCGGCATTGAATGAAGAGGCTGGTAAAATGTTATTGGAAACATACGATGATTATTCACAACGTGCAAAAATGATGACAGAAATACATGCACAGCCATTTAGAACGTTAACAGACAAAATAAATATTGGTAATAATAATAAAAATAATATTGCAAATAATGCTGATGTTAATAATGATGACGATGGTGATGGTAATGATGATGGCCCGTTATCAAAAAAGCATGCAACTGATAAAAAAATACAAGATAAGAAAAAAGAAAAGTTAATAAAAGAGAAAAAACGGATTTTAAAAAGATTATGAACTGATTATTGGTCATTTCTACATAGCAATTTATTTTTGTATTTAATTTTTGTGGATAAGAACAAATCGAACGAGTTTTTTTTTTTGTTTGTTTTTGTAAAGATGATTTTTGATATCTTTGTACTAGTATTTTAAAATTGCACTATTTTTTTTTAAATTGTAGTATTTAAATCATTAATTGTTCATATTTGTTTAAATGAAGGACAGAAAAAAAAAATAAATAACACACCAAATAAATTAATTAAATAAATAGAAAAACAAATGAAATATTTAATTAAAAACTACTATAATTAATTTAATTTAAATCATTAACAACCAACAAGGAAATGAACAATTAATTTCTATTATTTGTGGATAAAATGGGTAAAAATTATGTTGCTCTTAAAAAGGTTGAAATTAAAAATTTTTTTTTTTGTTAATATCTTTTTTTTTTTAAGACTTAAATTCTTACTTTAAATTTTAAATTTATTAAAAAATTAATTTACGTAATTTAAAAAAAATAAATATAAATTGTATTGTTTGTTTTGATATTAGGAAATAGATTTTCTTTCTGTTTCTAATTTATCCATAGGTAAAAATAAGTAAAATACCCTCATTTTGTTACATTATATTAGTATTTTTATTTTCTAAGTTAAATGCTGTTCACTAAGTTGTAACTAGGATATGACATATAATATTGTTTACTGTACATAAAACATGGTTTGTGTAATTCAAAATGCTACTAATTTCATGTTGGTAATCAACTATAGCAACTCACGATGAATTGGTGCAATATCTTATGAAAAATTATCATTAATTTGGCACACATACTACACAATCATTTTGCCACAAATATCACGATTTTATTTTATTTATTAAACATCAAAACGTTGATAGATGTTGATTTTTCTTGTTTACCCAAAAATTATTATCATTATTTAATCTTTGACAATTTTATGATGGAAAAAGCGAAGGAATTTACGGTGATTGGAAAGTTTCCAGTAAATTTAGTTAGTAGATAGTTGTGCACCAAAGTTATTATAAATTAGTTTTGCAACTCAGGTATATTTTTTTTTGTAAGTTTTCATGTATAGCGACAAGAATGTACTATGAATAGGTTGAGAAAGCTGAATAATATAGTTTTACAAATAGTATTTTAGTTGTAGAAAAAAATTTGTTCCGAAAAAATGTCCGTTCATTTTGAACTTGTTCATTTGCTTTACAAATGAGAAGGAAAATTTCGAAAGATATTTTTGTTCAATTATAATGTACAAATAATATTATTCATTAGCTGACAGAGTTTCAATTAATAGTTTAGTAATATACAAGAGATGCAACATTTTCTCGCTGATTCATTTGGATTTCAATCTATATGTTCAGTAGGGATTAATTACATTATTCAACTGTACCAATTTCATTTTTTATTAATCATATACTGTATCATGAAATTTGGTAGAAACTAACACAAGTATTAGATTCTCAGTATCATGTTTTGCTTGTAATCGTTGTATAGAATGGAATTAAGATTTAATTTGCCGTTTTCAATATGCAGTCATACACCCATATGTCGAACAAAATTATTTTTTTGCGACTTATCAACTCAATATATCGAAATAATAAATTGTATAGCGATTGAAAAAGCGTATGATGGCATACATTCACTCAAATTAAAAAAAAAAATAAATTGTACACTTTACACTGGCTTTTGTTTAAAGTCTTACAAAAGTCACTGTAAATCCTTTGCAGCGATAGTGTTATACCAAAACTTATGGTGTATTCGACCTATATAAGAACAACGAAAAATTACTATCTCCAATATAATGTGTCGTGACGGTTTTCCAAGCTTAAGGACAACGTTTGTTTTAGCAGATTTTTTTTCGTAACTATACCGTGTTGGGTCCGTCAATCATATTCAATTTGTCTCAAAAATATGCACTGTTTCCTATCATCAACTGTGCATAATAAATAGCCTATGAAAGAACAATAAAACAAATAAAAAGAATAAAATCATTTATTGCCTTAAATTTTAATTAAACATTTATAATAGTTTTCATTTTCATGTTGTTGTGTGTATAATGAATGGAATCGATTTTATTACTCGTATAGATATAATAATTTAATTGTTTTTTTTTTTTTTAAATTAAAATATAATGTAAATTAATAAATGTAATTATAAACAAAAAGCCGAAGAAATAAAGAACAAAACGTAGAAAGAAATGTGAATGATTAATTAATGAAAATTTATTAGCCTAATAGTTACTAAATTCAGATATTCTCTAAGGACTTTACTAGCACTGAACTGTAAATCTTCAAATATCTAAACAAAGAATAACCAGGATGAATCAATTTACCGGTATTGTCTAATGCCATATTTTTTCGATTATAATTTACACGTCTACTTCAAGTAGGTAATAGATATCATGAGACAAAGATAATTTTAGAAGTTAACTCTATACACAGCCTGCACTAAAACATGATCCAAACATCAAGATGAGGACAAGTTAATTGTACAACTAATTTACTACGAAATTAAATTGAATATTACGAAAAAAAAAATTCCAGAAGCGATGAAATAGTATTTTGTCATAAAAATACTATAAATTTATAGTATTTTTATGCCTGCCACAAAATAAGTATCTCTACACCGCATATTTTTTATTTATACATACATACTTGTGAAGAAACAAAAAATTACCCTGTCGTTCAATAAAGCTAACATTTCTGTTCTCGTATTTTAGCATAAAATTTGTATAAATCTTTCGCTCAAACTATACTTTATGGACCACATAATTTTTATTTTTACTCAGTCTCAGTCGATTTCTAACACTTCTGTTTGCCTGATAATTTAGCATAAAAATAGTACTTATAGCTTACTTCATAATACTTCGTTTCAAACAACTTCTACAGTCGCTAGAAATACTTCTCAACTTATTCGCTATTGGTCAGAAAATGTGTCTGTGTGTTCTTCCACTATATATTGCAGAAAGCCTATATTTACCGCAACTTTCCTCCACTGCAGTGTCCACTACATATATAAATTTTATATATTCAGCTTTGTTTGAAATTGCCTTATAGTGTGCTTATGTTGAACTGTATCTTTTCATAATACAATTATCATCGTTAAAAACCTTTACGCCTCAAGGGCGCATATGGCGGGATTACGATGTTAGTTTACCATTTCAAATATGCATCATGTAAACTCAAATAACTACAGTTGAAATTTTCCAATTGGAAAATATAGGATCAATCATAGTTATCCAGTTATACATTTGAATATATCAATAGAGTGATGCATAAATCCCCAGCTACCTAGTTTGTTGAAATGTTTTTTTCAACCAGTCGACCAGCACGACATTAGCACCATCTTTTTAGCATCGATAACTCGAAGATTGGTTGAGTAAGCTCGATTATAGTCGGTCACTACATTCATAACACAATAATTGAATTCAAATGATTAAATCATGTTGGTGAATGATTGCCATTCCGATTTGTTAATGTTTTGAGCATATGGAGAATCTTATCTGATGAGCTAAAAAGTTTCTATGGACTCTAATCAGATATTTAACAACGCTTAAATTTCACAGTCGTGGAAAGTGACAAATATTATTCAAATACAAAATTTCTTACATCATTTCCAATATTTGCAACTAATTTTATGTAATCTAAATATTTTTGAAGATTGTCGAATCTTGACGATATACCAGTGATTATCAGACGGTAGAAAATGGATTTGTATCGATCCGGTTAATGATATCACAAAATATACGTTAAATTGAAATCAAACACAGTACACAGTTCAATACCGAAAGTGCAAAATAACCCTTAGTACCTAATTATCAACCTATGTGTGTATGTTGTACTTATCTACATGATAATCGAATAGGCTTTTAATTCTTCTTCGAATTTCATCATCACCATGATTTCGTTAGCAACGACGTCATCGTTATATCGTCAATCATCATTGGAAAATATTTCCTTTTTCGCATGCATGGCTCTCCTTTTGTGAGTTCAAATTTTCACTGTGTGTATACGTGTATGTGTGTGTGTGCATATATTTGTGAAAATGCTTTTCATGTACGGAAAAACTGTGTGCGGAAATGAATAGATACAGAAAATTTGAGTAATCAGCATCATTACGGTATTCGTAGATGAGCATCCAAAGGATAACAATCGTGTTTTGTCGTTGTGGAAAATTAGTTTTGTGCAATTTTCTTTTATGAATTTCATAAGTTTTCAAGAGGAAAATAAATAAATTTTAGAAAAACATTTTTTATTATTTAATTTTTTTTTTGTACTGTGATTTGCATTTGTTCTGTTGTGCTGCTGCAAGGTGTGGTACGGTGTGTTAAATCCTTTGCATATATCCGTTTTAAAGGGAAGTCTTAACGTGTCTTTAGAACTACATTTTTGTCCATTTAGCTATTAGATTGTTAATTCATTTGTTTTTTTATGTGCGATTGTGAGATTCATTAAAGGGATTTCTTTTTTTTTTTTTTAATATTTTCGTCGTTGAATACAAAAAAAAAAAGGATAATTAAATCGATCGATTAATTTTTGTAAAAAAAACTAATTATAAACAATGAATATGTGAAATTTGTGCAATTACGAGTATAATTAAAGTAAAGGAAAATACACTTGTAAATTTTTATTCAAAAAGAAAATGGAAATTATGTAAAAGACCAGTGTTTTAATTTTCTAATTTTAAAGTTTTGGATATTTTTTAAAGTTAGTGCTTGTACATTTTCATAATTTGCTTTAATTTTGTGAAATATTTTACATGTTATTAATTTGTATAGGAAAGGGACATTTAAAATTAACTGAACAAGGAGTAGGTACACACACGACAACAAAAAGCCGGATACATTTTTGCGATTTATTGCTGGGGTAAGTTTATTGCAATATTTTAGCTAATGATGGCATAATAGTGACACACATATTTCTAAATAATTCTAGAGAAAACTACGCTAATTGATTGACTATAGTGAAAATGATCGTATTTAATTATAATTTAAGATTTAAAAAAATTAGTTTTGTAAAAAATTCAGAAAGAATTAACTGAAGCCGTAATATGATAAAAAACCTTTTAAATATTGTATTTAATCTATTTTGGATATTACACCTTAAACTCAGTCGTTTATTTCATGTAGAAAATTTTAAAATAATTACATTAATAATTTGTGATTGAGAGAAAATAAGGAAAAATGGTGAAGATGAACTGGCGAAAATGTAGAATTACCACTCTTTGCTCCCAAAGTAGTGACTATATACGTTCTCTAGGGAAACTCCATACCAGAAAAACCCTATTAGCATTTCTTGTCCAAATGCCCGTTATACCCCTTAGAGCGTGTACTCTTTTATGATAGATCTTCAACAAAATGTCAAAAAACTAAAATTTTATACACATTTTTTTCCACTCTTAATAACTTTTTAAAAATATAATTTTGACAGTACCGTATAGATTCTATTGACATATACTGCATATTCCTACCACTGGTATTAGACTTTTTAATGATGTTGTTTTTCACTACGATGTACTAGACGCATAATGTTTTCTATTACTTTGGGGAATTCAATCATGTGAACATTAGTGTATGACAGTTGTTGATAACCTGATACAATGTGTCAATTTAGAAATGGCAAATTGATATCGGATTGCCGCCCTATACACCTATGTGGTGCACCGGTATAGATGACATACCATATATAATTCTATTCGAATACCCAGTTTTAAAACTGAACTGCTTCAATCGTGTACTATATTAAAAATAATAATTTGTTTATGGTACTCAGTCTTTTTTCGGTCCCGGTAGTATAGAATCTTCTATCACATTAGGGATCACATTTAATTATGTATCATATAATATCATCGAGTTATCGTCTCGTTGTATGCTAAATACAATTCCACCTTTTTCGGTTAACAATCATGATCATCGCCTCAAAAGCGGTCAGTTATATTTTATTTGACTACACCAAATTTTACAAAATATGAACTTGAAAATTTTATATTACGAACAGTTAGATTTCCGTTAATTTTGGAGATCCTAAGAAGATGGAAATAATTTTAAGACTAATGTAATGTAATTTTATCGGCCAGAAATTGATGTATCCGGTCAATAATATCACAAGATATGCAATATATGGTGGTGGACATCTGTCATCAGGGAGACTTCTACCAGTGATAAAATATAGAGTAAGGTAAAGGCGTTGACTATAATTTGGGAACAATGGTGGATATACTTTCGTCGATGCGATGATGATAATGTGACAAAATGTATATAACGACTGTGTTCAGAATTTGAATACTAATGAATCCTGAATAGGTTCAATTAATTATAAGTATACAATGTCTTCATTAATGACAGTAAATTAATGTCGTTCTATAAGGCGCACATTATCACATTATTTATATATATTTATATATTTTTCTCTCTAATGTCCTTATTTAATATTATCCATATATGAAACTTATAACTCAATTTAACATGTCCATGTTTGATAATTTCTCAATTATTTTGTTTCCCGTAACTTTCCTTTATATTCGAGTATTGGTAAAAAAAAGGGTTAACAAATAAGCCTCTGTTAAGGATGGGCATAAATTTGTGCTTTATTTAGCCAATATTCATATAAAATAAATATAATGACAACAACTGTGTGGACCGATGACGACCTAATGAAATTTTTACTGTGTCATATTACCAAATTTTCAATTCAATGGATTTTCTATGAAAATAAAGTACAAATATAAAAATGAATATCATCTAAAGGATAAGGGACTCAGTGGTTCATCATTGTATGCAGTACATATGAACATAATCAAAATGTAAAAATCATCCCTTTCACATACTACTTACTTACTGTATACGTTTTTTTTTTTAGATAGAAAATCCATTTTATTTTCTTTTATCATTCTGTTTTTAAAGCTAGTTGCTCTTCTTTTTTTTTTTTTGTTTATTGATCCTGTGTGTCCATTCCTACCCTTAAACGATGTATATCCTTGTTTGCCAAAAAAAAAAAAACACAAAAGGAACACATTATGCAAAATCATTGTTTTATGATTGCTTTATACTTCACTTTTCAATATACCTACCCTACATCTAAATGTGTTTCACAATCGTGTATATGTTTATCAATAAATAGGCTTAGATAAACTATAAAAAAACAACCTTTACATTTATTGACGATGTTAAGAAAACGTTTGGTATCCTTTTTCTCTTGTTTCAATATATAACATAAATTTGCATAATTTATCCCCATGGAAAATTGAAATTAAGCATATATTGTTCATTCAATTCAGATGAAAACGTATAAATTTATGTTGCAAATTTTATACGTACATAGTGTGGCACTTATTACAAAAGCTATAACGAGAAGGTACACGTTATTTGCTCCTTTTTTGCACAGAACATAATAAGCTTTAATGATTTACTGATGATGGGCTCTTTTATTACAAATTGTCCCAAAGTGTATAAATAAATTCAAATTCTTTTATGAAATTAAACGTATACAATTTTTGTATGTAGACGAGCATTTTGCTACTTGGTAATTTACGTTTTAAATGCCTCATGTTTACATTTGATCTAATAAATTCATAATCAATTAAAGTGTACTGTAGTTAATGTGACTGACAATATAGGGCATTAACGAACAATAAATAATAGTTAACGGTCGAACATTTACTTCACTTCACTTTTTATTGGTTAATCAGATCTTCTATTACCTTAAGCACGTAATATTGTCGACCGGATATCTCAGTGTATGGCCGATTCAATTTGATTTCTTTTTGTCTACCACTTCAAGAGTCGATGCATAACGAAATTACAAAACTGAAATAATCTGGAAAATTTTGTTGTTATAAATTTAAAAACTAATTCGATCCAAAAAATTCCTTTATACACAAATAATAGTAATTTGACGATCAGTGTACTACTGTACTACTGTACTAATGGTGGATATTCCTCATTCCTCTATTTCGGTAAAAAGTTCTTAAGATAAGTTTCGAATAAACTAACATTATTGTAAATTATTCTATTTATGTTGTTCAAATTGGGTCCTCGTGTGATCTCTTATTTCAAATCATTTAAATTGGATGCTTAAAATTAAATCTGAAAAGGATTGAAATTCTTATTTTGTTATCTCATGTTTTTGACAGGAAATAGAAATAGAAGGGACAATCAACCCAAATTCTTGAATATCGTGATTTACTATATGCATATAATAATGTGTTGTTTTTAACATCCTTTTTTATTCGAACGGGGTATTGTACTGAATGGGTAGAGTAGGTTAACTAAATAAAATATAGAAAATTTAAATTTTTCTTTGCCTATATTTATTCACGTGTATATACTTCGTACACATTAATCGCATATAAATAATATCGAAAATGACTTTTCAAATAAAGGAAGTGTGCTACAAATAGTTGTTGAAGTACTCTCGTTATCCCTTTTTTTCCATGCTTCTATGAAAAACACATAAAGTGATATTCTTGAAATGTGAAAAATAAAAAATATAAAAAAATGAGTTATTTTTTGTTTGATTACTTATAAATATTGAAATGAAATGAGTAGAGGCGGTTTACTGAGAATGTTGGGCATTTATTTGTTGTAATCATCATATTGTCAAAAGGATCTCTCGTTTTTCTATTATGGACTTTTTTATTAAACCATCACCACGTCTAATTGATCAGAGATGTCTGGATAAGTATGTCGGGCTTATTAAAAGACAAACAAAAAGCTTCCTAAATGAATACTTAAGTCCTAAGTATAGCAACTGTGAATAAAATAATTTTTCTGTATTCCTTTAAAATTTTTGTAGCCGTTTGATTGTAATGAACTACTCTATTGTAGCTTTAGTTCTCAGTTTCTACAAACCTAAGTACGCCAAGGGTATTAGTAGTATTTTCCTTGATAGAAGTGTCACACGCAGTGTTTGAGTATCTTCCTAGTTAAAAGTATGTTCTTGTACATCATGATCAGAAAGGTTATTTCAAAATTATCGTAATTCGTAATGCAATGGTATATTAAGATTAATTGTTTGCTTAAGTTTAAAACTAACTGTATAATGAAATATACGTATGATATTTTCCTATCCTATTGGCTAGATTTTAAAAAAAAGACAAAATTTTTCTTCTTCCACAAAACTGAGACAGATTTGAAAACTGACACAGTTTTGACATTCAGCGAATGCCAAAAATGTGTATATGTCGGTAAAACTCTGGGACGTTATAAAGATCACTAATTCGTTAAAATAATTCATCACCTTTAGGCGATTTTGGTTCCTTCATTGGGATATGCAATTGCTTTATTTCAACAATATTTGGGATCCACATATAGGATCAGTGTTTGTATACAGCCAGTACGTTTGAATTAAACACAGGTATATCATTTTTAATTCAAAGATATTGTGGAATTCTGATGGTAATTCATTAAAATTTTAAAAAATCACCAATACATGATTGATGTAAATTCAATTGCGATAGAAGTCAAGAATAACATCACAAATATTCTCTGTAAAGTTTATTACAACCCTTTTCTATGCACATCCCACGTAAATGTTATTGCATTTCTTTTTTAAAGTTATTTAGTTAGATTTAGTTAATTGCATTGACTTTATATATGCCACAATGGCGTGATGTAAATGCATTTTGAACGTGATATAAAATTATGTAAGTGCAAGACACCTTACATATTAGATTTAATGTTGATGTTAGTAATTATCATTGGTATAAATAATGTGCAATATGCATCCAACAGCTTAAAAATTATACATTTTATAATTCAGTAGAAGTTACAGATTACATATTTTCATTAAAATGTTGTATAAACTGCATTTTAAAACAATTAATCTATTAATAATACATTGCAATTTAAAAATGTACTCACATAACATACATTTGATTACCCTCTGAATTGCAGTGCTAAAATACAAAATTTTTCTACGATGTAATTACAGTCTTCAATGCACAATAATTAGAAACATTTCACTTGCATTTATTTTTAATATTTAACATTACACAAATACAATAACTATTAAAAATATCAATGGAATACTAAAAAAAAAATAAGTAAATATAAAAGGACGCCAGAAATGGCTTTTATTTTTAATATTTAACATTACACAAATACAATAACTATTAAAAATATCAATGGAATACTAAAAAAATAAGTAAATATAAAAGGACGCCAAAAATGGCGCCATACCGAAAATTGACAGACAAAGAAAAAAAAAACGCTTTATTCATCAGGAAAGTGCGTACAATTCCAAAAAGTGGTGAATTTTAGTACATTTTAAAATAACCGCGAATTTTTTTTATGTGCGGCCATCGTGGTTATCGCCAAAGTTAAGTTAACATCAATTTTGTATAAGTGCAATTTAGTTTTGTTTATTAAAAATGTTTTGTAATTTTTTGTGTTCATTTGTATTTCCTTCGTACAGGATATAATCCAATGATGTATGGAAAAAGGTTTGTAAATGTTCTTAATAATTGAATTTAAATTATTACTGAAATTATACATAACTTACGTTAACATAGAAAAACTGGCAAAAATTTAAGGTTTTCATATCTGTGATGTTGAAGTCTAGTTCTTTTATTTTCTTGTATTGATTTTGACTATACATTGTGATTTTCACACGTTTAACATTTAAATTATATTCTTTTAACACTAATTTTATGCCGTTTCAAAGTGCTCTCAAAATATATGTTAACATTTATTAACTATACTTTAGTGTAATGTACAGTTTTGTGATGATACTCTTATTGTCGTAATAGCCGATTTTGTAGTATTTTGTGTAGTGTCTGATGATCCACCATGTGTGTTGATTTACTTCGTGGCCCCATCATCAATTATGGGATGCTACATTTTTGATGGAATCAGCGGACGAATAATTAAAGTATAATAAACTGATCGAATAAGTAATGCATTAATTTAACAATGCATTCGAACCGATCTTGGCAATTCATTTTGATGAATTGTTGTCATCATATAATAAAATCTGTTTTTATTCTTACACAACGCATATATGTTTGATTTTAAAATCGATTATATGATTGTGTTTTAAACATTAAATGAATATCCTATTGAATTCTATTTAATCCAATTTGACAATATCCATCATATATATATTTGTCGACCTAAGGAAGCCCGTTCATAAAATCAACACCTCTTAATCCGGACACTACGATGAACATTCGAAATTGTTAAAAGTATCGTCAAACTATTGGACAAAATTGAAACTATATAGAATTTGCATTCTTCTCAATTTATATATCAAATGATCGGTTTTTTCTTCACCTGTGAACCTTTGGTTATGGTATAATTTTTAGGTTCTGATTTCTATCTTAATAGGAGATTGGCTTTACTAAAAAAAAAATTTCCAATTTCTAGGAATTCCAAAATGATATCTCATTCATTATTTTCAGATTAAGAGTATTTACCCAAAAAGTTGGAAATTTTACTGAATATAATAAACATAAAGACAAAATGAAAGCTTTCAAAAACAATGGAAAAAATCACAAGACTACTAAAAGGATTTATTAAACAAAGAAAAGAAAAAAAAAAAAGGAACTTCTTTCAACTTTATTTGTTTTCTAGAATGGCTTCTTCATGCTTACATCTCTGAAAATAATACAAAAGAATAAAATTGAGGTCGATTACAAATTCCTATATTCTACTAAATCTGAATTCACCATTTAAATCTCACATTTAGGGATGAAGATGAGTTCTGAATTATTCTTTCATTTGTTTGTTCATGGAACAATTTTCTCTGAAAAAATATATTTTATTATTTTGAGTAAATACTTGTACGAATTATCCTGTAAACAAGGATAACAACTATACTTGTAATAGGTTAAAACAATAATATTTGCAATAACTTAAGTTGATGTTATGTGAGGGGTTGTAAGTGTAACTCATCAAGATACTCAAATTATACAACTACTTGTATGTTATTATATTACAAATATT
>JANSTX010023427.1:0-15552 GCA_027564355.1 Penthetria funebris | reverse complement strand
AAAAATACATATATATATATATATATATATATATATATATATATATAAACAAATCAAGAGATAAGGTCCAGCACATCATCCACTCACATCCCACCATAAACTATTTTGGTTATAATTCTAGCCCATGAGTGGTCTTAGGGAAGCAGCCGAGAGAGATCGCATAACTGTCAAGATTCATAACATGAAAAGTAGCGCATCGCGCGACTCACCGCCACCAAGAACAAAACGAGCCAGAGGTAGTATGGGTAGATACGATGATAGTTCCGATGAAAGAATAACACCGGATAGATTACGAAGACGTATTGCACGTTCACCAAGTCCACGACCAAGATATGTGTCACCTCATCGTGAAGAGTATGTACGTATACCGAGAGAAGTGCCAGCCGAACATCGAGGCGGTCATTCGTACAAAGTATTATGTGTCAGTGCATTGCATTCAAAGGCATCCGATGAATTTATAAAGGAGACATTGTATCGTGAATATAAAAAATTTGGGGATTTTAGTATACGAATTTCACATGATCTTGAGGAACGTGTTGCATACGTTTGTTTTCGTACACCAGATGATGCACGTGAGGCAAAACATGCAAAACCACGTATTATATTATATGATAAGGCAGCACTTGTTGAACCAGTTTATGAATCATCACGTACAGAATATAAATATAAACCACGTTCGATAACACCAGAATATGAACGGCCACCATATTATGCACGTTCACCGGGACCCGATAGACGTCGTCCACCCGTTGAAATACCATATGAACGTTATGGGCCGCCACCAGCCGTTATACATCATCCACGCGATTTTCGTCCCGTTATGCATCATGAATATATGCCAAGGGGGCCACCAATGCATCATCCACCACATATGCATCCACCACCACATCATCATCCACATTATGTGCCAAGACATATGATACCAAGACATCCGATAATACCACATGAAAATAAAAAGGATAAATTTCCAAATTATTTACATCATGTTCAACCGGAAGAAGATCCATTGGCAACACGCACATTATTTGCTGGTAATTTAGAAATAAATATTTCCGAAGAAGAATTACGTCGCATCTTCGGAAAATATGGTATTTTAGAAGATATTGATATAAAACGTCCGGCACCCGGTACTGGTAATGCATTTGCATTTGTACGTTTTCAAAATTTAGATATGGCACATCGTGCTAAAGTTGAACTGTCTGGACAATATATTGGTAAATTTCAATGTAAAATTGGTTATGGTAAAGCAACGCCAACAACACGTATTTGGGTTGGTGGATTGGGCACATGGACATCGGTTACCCAATTGGAAAGGGAATTCGATCGTTTTGGTGCAATAAAAAAAATTGAATATCAAAAAGGTGATACAAGTGCAAATATATTATATGAATCGATTGAGGCGGCACAAGCGGCTGTCACCGAAATGCGTGGCGTTGCATTGGGTGGACCCGATCGACGTTTACGTCTTGATTTTGCGGACGTATCAAATGGCCAACCATACAAACCGAAACCGGGTCCACCCGTTTACGAAGAGGCAATTGAATATCGTCGACCTGACTATGAATATCATGAACATCATTATGAACCTGGTTATATACCACCACCATATATACCAAGAGGTGGTTATCGTGGACGTGGTGGTGGTTACCGAGGTAGAGGTGCATTTCGTGGTGGATATCATCATGAACCACATCGACCAGGACCACCGGCCGCCGAAGAAGAATGGCGACGACCACCACCCGAGGCTGAATATGAGGCACAACATCGTGTACGGCGTTCAGTGTCTCGTGAACCGGGTGTCGATCGTTCACGGTCACGTTCACCAAGACGTAGAAGTCCCGATTCCGATTCGGACACATCATCAAGACGTACCGGTATGCTAAGTGCAGCCCGTACATTACCAGAAGTTGCACGAAAATGTACAACCCTATGGACAGGTGCATTAATATTGAAAAGTTCATTATTTCCGGCTAAATTTCATTTAACCGATGGTGATACCGATATCGTTGATGGTCTAATGAAAGATGAAGATGGTAAACATCATCTTAGAATAACACAACGTTTACGATTAGATCAACCGAAATTGGAGGATGTTCAGAAACGTATTTCAACATCATCATCACATGCAATATTTCTTGGTTTACCTGGTTCAACGTCATCCATTCAAATTGACGATGCCAGTGTACAGACACGTCCATTACGTAATTTGGTGTCATATTTGAAGCAAAAAGAAGCGGCCGGTGTTATATCATTATTAAATAAAGAAACTGAAGCAACTGGTGTTTTATATGCATTTCCACCATGTGATTTTTCATCGGAATTATTAAAAAGAACATGTCATAATATTACCGAAGATGGTTTAAAGGAAGATCATTTAGTTATTGTGGTTGTACGAGGCGGAACTGCTTAAAATTTATTTTATTTTTTTTTATTACGCCTAACTACTGAGAGAAATGATTGAATTTTTTTTTTTCATATTTAAGGTAAGTGTTTGAATTAATTAATATTTTGATTTATATGATTTTATGTTTTTTTAATATTTTTTTTTTCTTTTTGTTTTTTTGTTACAGGTGATATTCATTGATTTTTAATTAATTTAGTACATCTTTAGAAATCTATAGAAAGGTATTTCTATTTATATTATTATTTAAAAATTTTTTTTTGATATAATCACCCTCATATATATTTAATATAACTTATTATCACCGAATATGATGGTACATTCTTACAATAAATTGATTTTCCCTTACTATTTGTCGATAAATACATTGTGTATTATTTCCATTATTTTCAAGTTGAAGGATTTCTTATTACACTAAAATCAATTAACATATTTGAATGTCATTTTATAAGCTTTAAAAATAGAGAAATGTATGAGAAAATCAATATTATTTTGAATGTAAATATTTTGTTAGAGATTCATTTTATTTTTGACCAATAAATCTCTAAAAACTATTCCATATTCAACTGACAGAAAATTGATTGTATTTTATATTCAATTACTAAATGTTCAAAAGAAAGAAATAAATAATAAAATAAATATATTATATAGGTTTTAAGAATATTTACGTGATAAGTGTCAGTTTAAAAAATAAAAATGATTATATACACATGTAGTTAAGTGCTTATTTGTCTTTTTAGAAAACCAAAAACAAAAAAAAAAAAATAACAAAACAATCATTTTGCATTTTATTACACAATATTCAGTTTTATTTTTTTCTTTTTTGTGTAGGAAAATAATGAAAAACTATAGAGAAAATCATTTTCATAATTAGTTAAAAATTGAAATTGAAAAGTGTACTTTTTTGTGTAGTTCAAAAAGAAAATTTAACAAACTTTGGAGTAAAATGTAAATAATGATTAGACTATGAAATATTTCGAATTTTTAAGAAGTATCTTTCCAAATGATGACCACATCATTTGTTTTATATATTTTATTAATAAAAACAAGACAATAAAAAAAGTAGCCAAATATCATTTTCATAATTTGTACCACACCACGCTATACAAGACCGTAAATGAAATTCGTAAATTATTTTAGTAGTTGCTGTGTCTTATTATTGTCATAAATAAAGAACTTGATAAATGTACATTCAACGGACTTATTTGAACTCTTTTCGCCCCCATCCCTAAAAACAGACTATACCATCCATTCTTGGTTGATATTAAAAAGTCAAGTACCATTCAAATATATTATAATGTTTTATTCAATTTATAATCAAAATTTATTCCTCCAGCTAGTTTACATACAGGAGCCGATTTTAGATATGTTCAAATTATAAATATACTGTCAATTTGAGTGACACATTTTTTTATTTATGGATATTTTAATTTATTATTTTACATTAACTGAATTCATGATGATTTAAATGATGAAGTTTTGGTATGCCTATTAACGAATTTAAAAAGACAACATTAACATTAATGACATTGATTTCTCTTATGAATAAGAAATATTTCACATTTTTAATTTTATTATTTAGTGTTGCTAATTGAAAGTGTTGTTTGCTAATTTTATCTTATTTTTAAATAATTTTCTTTAACTATTGTGAAATAAAACATTTTTTTTGTATTCTAAATTTCAAATGTAATTAAGGGACTTTAGTGTTTAAAAATGAGAGAAAAAAAAAATACAAAAACAAAACAATATAAACAAAAATTAAAGAAACACCTAACTGTTTTATAAAATACTTTAATAATTTAATTACTTTAAAATTGATAATATTATAATAATAAATGAAAACAAAAAAACTATTTAGTTGTGACATAATGCAAATATGTTAAAAAGTATATACTTATATGAAATAAAAAATGTATATACTTTTTTGTTCTTTTTTTAAAAAAATTGAAATCAATTGCAATGACAAAAAAAAATAACACACTAATTTGAAAATGATCAATAAAAGTGTTTTTTTTTTTATAATACAACCTGTTGTGAAAATTTGTTTTTCTTAAAAAGATATTTGTCTAAATTATTGTTTATGTGAACAAATCATTAATTGAGACACATTTTTTAACTAGCAAAAATGTGTGAAGTTAATTAAGTTATATTTTTTTTAAAAATGTGAATATTTATCTCTATGTTTTTTTTCTAATTACACAATAATTTTTAGTAAAACGAAATAATTGAATGCAGTGTAGCATTTGTTTAAAAATATTATTATATCAATTATAAATTGTAAAAGTTTTGCAAATGTTACTTTGTGTTTATAATTCGTTGGCATTACAAAATTACAGAGGATATGAAAGAAAGTCCATATATGGAAATGATAATGAAAATTTTAAAATTATAAAATCATATTTTGGTATCAAATGCAATGGAAAGAAAAACAAAATTAACAAACGTTAATGTGTTTTTAGTATGTGTTAAAATATATAAGATTTTCCTATTTAAAATAAATAAAAATAAAATAAAAAATGTGTTTCTATTTGAAATTTGTTTTTAATTTTTGTAGTTGTTTTTAAAAAAAAAAAATATATAAAAAAAGTATTAATTAAAGTATGTGGGAGAAATTGATACAACATATGCATAAAGAAATAATGAAAAGAAAAGCATCAAAATGTATCGTAATACAATCCAAGAAAAGTTTTATCAAGTTACTTGTTACACTAATTTTAAATTCTTATAGTGTAAAACTATATTGCGTTTCCAAATTTAAAATCATTATTTGCAAAAGTGTAACCATTATATGTGTCAAATGTGCTTTCTTGATATTATTATCAATAATGAAATATATGAAAAAAAAATTAAAGGGAACCAACCCTCATCTTCATTTGTCGTTCTTAACAATATAATTTATTAAAAACATGTATGTATAAAAATGTTATAAACTACATGACACCAATTCAATTACTATATATTATATTGACTGTTTTTAAAAAGTGTTAAATTAAAACCTAATCAAAATAAAATATATACACAAATGATTAAAAATAATCAACAAATTCATAGATACGATGTTAATTAGGTGAGTTGTAGAATTTTAAAACACTTTTTATATTTACGAACATTTAAATTCAACCAAAGGAATGTATTTTTCATTTATACACAACTACGAAATTACGAGTTTTCGTAACTTCTTTCATTTAAAATTTTTAATTGAGGTTATGGCTATTGATATGTCGGATACAGGTATACAAACTGAGGAGAACAGCATGTATATAATCCAGAAAACGACAAGCACAGAATATCATCAGAAAACGATCAGATATTTTAAAATTTAATTTAATTTGTAATTATAGGTATGTATATTATTTATAGTTTTGTTTTTGGTGTTACCATACTGAAAACTTGTAGCTTTAAGCGAATAACTCACAAAATTCCGACTAACATCATCTAGAAGTTGGTCAAACTATATTTGGCTCATCGATATACCGTTGGAAACACGATCACAGACAGCATTATTTCGATATGGTCACAAACATAGATGTCAAGCAAAACATATAAATTGAGATTTCCGAATGAAACATCTATTGAATCATTTTTGTTCTATTACTGGATAAATTCGGTAGATTAGTGCATAAGTTTCTAACTGCTTTGTTGGTTAGATATTTTTCACCTATTTAACGTGTTCCCTCTGCAAAAATGAAATAAATCACTCGTTATAAATTTAAAATTGTGATCGGTAGGTAGTCGAGGTAAAAATCAATTAAGTAACTTAGACGTTCTTTTCGTCACGTTGCAAGTCTCCGCATTATTGGCTCCGTTTCACTATTACATTTAATTTCGATCAGTGATGCCAGTGCCATCAGTGCCATCTCAAGACGATAATGTATCTATCATCCGCCATAATTATTCTGTCGACTTTGAAATCATAACTTTATAATGTATTCATTTAGAAAAATAAATTTAACAACATGGATATAAATGTCATCATCAGTATCTCGATCTACACTCCACGCGGTATTATAGAGCGTCAACGTATGACCGTCATTGTTCACGATCAATTCCACGAAATTTTCCAAGAAAATTTTGTTTCTTCTAATTTAAAAGTTTTTAATGTAATCATTAATTTATTTCAGCGATGTAAGTTGGTAAATTAAACCGATTTACACAACAACGGTTGCTTGATTTCATTTTTAATTGTATCTTGATCAGTTCGTGACTTTCCTATATCGCATTGGTTACTCGCCACTATACATACGGAAGATTTTGGTTTATAGTTATCTGGCTAGTTTTAGGATAATAATACATGGGACTACAAATGTATTATTGAAGGTTATTGGCGATGTTAATAAAAATATATGTGTTGTGGGTACTCGGTCTGCTCACATCAAGCTGATAAGTCGCCATGCATTCATTTGTATTACGTACATTTGTCAATATTAAGAGAGTAGTTTTAGGATATTTGTACTTCTTATTCGATGACAAATAAAACTTGCAAATATATAATTGCATCCAAATCCAAAAACTAATGGTTCAAATACTCTGAGCAAAATGCTACTTGACAAAATCAATGTAAGAACTGATCAACAAACGCTATCACGCAAGATATGAATGCAAATGTAAATCTCAAGCTAATTTGAGTATCTTACATCGCAATAACAGAACTCTATCTCGCCATAGACAATTCATCATAGATTTACAAACTAATGAAATATACACTTCGGTACATAACATATGAATAAAATATTTAAGTATTTTCGTGTCTTTCCCTTTGTTCACATTCAGTATACACAAAACACCTTACACCTTATATATTAACATTGCTCATTTGTTAACCTTGACCTATTTTCTGTACCTTAAAGATATTTTTTTTTGAACCCAATTTAATAAATAAACATACGTAAGTGTATATTATACTTTGTTGTGGTACTAAAAACAAAAAAATCAAATAAGAACAAATATGTGTGTCGTCTCATTATTTATTCATATACCTACAAACTTACAAAAAACTTTATGTAAATGAATAAAATTGTTTAAGAACTAACTCATTTGAATTTACTTCTTCTTTCAACTTTAAACAAACCATACTAGTAAAGTTAAATTTGAGGTATGTACATAAAAATAATTCACGGTTTTTACGGGTTAATCACCTATAAGTTGCGTCATCGTATTAACAACGGTAAAAATACGATTGAATAAATAACATAAAACCAGATACCTACACCTTTACCATCAGAAGAAAACTTATGTTACTCAACTAAAAATCGAGGAAAATTACTTTTTGTTGTTCCAGAACACGTTTTATGTGAAGATACGAGTAATAAAGAATAATAATAATAATAATAATAAGAATTTTATAAACCTCAGATAAATTGATTAAATGCTAAATGGTAAATGGTAAATCTAAGAGATGATGGAACGTGGTACAAAACACAAGAAAGTATATTGTATCTATATTGCTAATTTGACAGCAATCTACGTAATTAACCCTCTATGCTAATGATATTAAAAATGTATGCTATGAACTGATTCAAACATATTGTACTCACTGAAAGAATGAAGATGAAGAATTGGAGATATTACTCAGACTTTTGTCAAACACAATATGAACTTGCAACAACATTACGTGTGACACAACAAGCTGGTGGTGCTATACGATTTGAAACCAAAAGAATCGAAAGAAGATTTTGCATCGAATCGTCACTGGCGAAGAAAAATGGATCCGTTATGATAACCCAAAGCGTAAGAAATCGTGTGTATGACTATAAAACGGCCAGAATATGCAACAAGTAACACACATTGTTGTTCAGGTTAAAAACTCATTTGGCAAATAGTGAATGGGAAATTTTGGGCTAGCCGCAATATTAACCAGACCTTTCGCTATCCGATTACTATTTGATTCGATCCATGCAGAACGAACTGGCTGGAGTACGCTTCATTTCATTGGACAGTATCTGAAATTGACTTGATACGTTCTTTGTTACAACAAAATGAAAATTATTTTTGCGAGGGAATCCATAAATTGCCTGTAAGATGGGCAAAAGTGGTATAGCGTCCAATGGACAATACTTTGAATAAATTATATCTTGTAGTTTTTGCGCAATAAACATAAGCACAATTAGAGTATGCTAACTGTACGATGTTAATTTGCAGTTTCTAATGCACATGCAACGTCAAATTTCAACCAAAAAGCCAGATTAGTTTCCAATCTACGGTAGCAGTTTGTAGTTGACTATCACGTTTTTCCACACCATTATACTGATATTTTTCACCTTTTATGATTTTTAATCTACAATAATCTGCAAAATAGTATAGTGAAAATAGTGATTAAAGAACAATCAGATTAAAAATGCACACTCAGAGTTATATTTCTGTAGATTTATTTACAGAAATCGTTCTTCTCGTTTCAGATTTTACCTGATTGTATAAATCATGATGGACACAAGTTTGTGATCATTCCAAGATAATGTTGTGCTTTCTCTTTGCTAGATAATCTTAAAGTCATTTCATATTTACTTCAATAATCACCTTATTATTTAGGAGCAAATTGAATCCGGTCATATTATTCTAGTAATCTTATCAGTAATCTTATCTTGCCACAATTTGTATAATGCCTTACCACTATTTGTATACCGTCATGTTCAGGGCATCCTAACCATACATACCCTATAATATTCTAATTTTAATGTATGGTATCGACATGATAACCATATCCATTTCCCATCCACTTTTTTATATTGCCAAAAAGATATTTCAAGTAGACGATGGATTCATTATGGTTAAAAAATATAATTAATTTATGTTTTATGGCCGCCCTGGTCATTATCCGTTAATAATAATAATGTGTTAAACAAGTAGTTTTGCAAATCAAATGATTAAATATTAAATATTAATGTTAATTGAAACTGTTTAAAGTATAAAAAACGTATTTCGTATAAAAATTTTCATTAAATTTGAAAAATAGAGAGTTGAATAAACTTTGAATAGATTCAAAGTTGATATTATTGGATTGAAAAAGATACGAAAAAATTATATTTTCTGGCGAAATTATTATGATTTTTGGATTATCATCATACGGATCACAATAGCGTAGTTGATTTATTATATTGTTAAGTGTTTGTGTCAACTAAAAACCGATCTGTTATTGGGATGTCTAGTAACACGAGTGTTAGGTGATAGAACAAAGTGATCAAAATACTGGTCATGAACGAAAATGCACGTAATTCGTTAACGACGTATGTGTTGATGGAATAAAGTTCGAGATGTTTATTATTGAATACGAACAATATATATCTGCAATTTCATAGTGGAATTATTTCCGATTAAAATCCAATGTTTAAAATATAACTTAACTTTATATTAGATATTTTAAGCAGTTCTGGTAATAATGATGACCTACTTAACCATCCCATATTATAAATAAGAGATTTATATACGGAATAAATATGATATTCGGTGATAATATATAATCGCCTTCATAAGTAATAAAAGAAAGTTATATTTACATACACAATTAGTGTATATTTAGTACATAAGAACTGTAAATAGTTAATTTGAAGAGAATACTATCAATGTAAATAAAATTCTTATGTGTATCAGTCATTCTGATTTTATTTTCGATGACTTACTTAGTAATTATTTTTTATTTTATTAATTATTTTCTAAATATTCTTTTTTTTATATATTAAACGAAATATAAATGACCATCTTTAATAAATATCTATACCCATCATCTTCAGCGTATTATACATTAATGAAAAATTCTTTACCATTTACCTTTTCTTTTCTCTTTTTGTTGCCGACTTCAAGAATGAAGACATAAACCATCAGAGGTGGTTCCTCTTCAATACAATTTATATTTTTTTAGTTTAGACGAAACACCTGAAGTGAAAACATTGTGTTACTCATCTAATAAAATTTATATTCAAATATGATTTTTAATACAAAATAAAATTAAAAAAAGTGTTTTTAAAATTGAAATTGTTAAATATCGAATATTTGATTATTTTATTGTTACAATATGGATAACAAAATATTATTGGTTTGTAATTAAGTATTTAATTAAATATAATGTGTAAATTGTTTTGTTTTTTTTTTTTTTATTAATGAATTCTGTTTCAACAATAGAAAAGAGTTAGCATTTAAGTACGATTATTCATTATATCAATTTAATAATTGCTAAGTAACATAGTTTGAGTATAGAACTATGAAGTGTCTTGAATCGTCTATACAGAAGATTTTATCATGTTTAATAAATATATGTCATGTGTGTATCTATAGCGAGTATCACTTTTATATTAATCATGACTAGATTTAGATTTATTAGATTCATCATCATAATTATTGTCATCACCATCATTTTAACCTGTCCACATCGCGAATAGGCAGGTACTACGATGTTAATTTGCCGTTTCCTATACACATTCTGATATTATTTGGAAAATTAGGATTCTTAATTATCTGTTTCAGAAATATGTACGGTTTTCTATTTTTAATCATAGGAAAGTTTGCTAGATTTTCCTTTTTCTCTGTTTTAATCTACAAATAATGCCACAATGTCCACTTTTACAATTTATAATAATACTATTTGAATATATAAGTGATATAATTAAAAATTGTTCCAATTACGAAGGTAATCTGGTTGTCCGTATTAACAGAGGGAGTAAATTCCCGTAATATACCCAAATCAGTCACATTTTATTGGCAATACTTACACATAACTATTTCACATTATTGTAAAAATATTTCTTGTCTTCGAGACATCTAATAACTATACACATCAAATATTTAATAAACAGCATATCCAACAGTCTATAACTCTGACTATTCTATAATGGTTTTGATGTGTTTATATAAACATTGACAATTCTATCACGTCATCCATCCAATAGTGTCTGATTCAAACTACTAATCGGCTATGAATATGATAATGTGTATCCTGTTTATTTGATCTTAGAATATTTAGTTCTAAACAGGTTAAACGATATGTTGATTTCTGAAGCATACAAACAATTTCGTGTAAATATTAAATAAAACCGTTGATAATTGACACAATTGTAGCATTTTCAATGTAACATTTCGAGTAACAAACCATTTATAACACAATACACTTTATTTTGTTATTTTTTAATAAATCTTAAACGGTTTGAATTCAAATGGAATATCTTGTATAACTAAAATGTGAACCAAGATTTGAGTACTATTCATAATAGAAATCAGTTAACTAACCTATAAATTGTCTAATAATAGTTTTTTCTTCAATTTTAAATACTATAAATGAATACTTTTTAAATTGAATAAAAGAAAATGTTTCACAGTAATTTTTAACAATAGTTAAAATACTCCACATAATTGCAATTAAATAATTTTTATATAATTAAACAAAACATATTGCAAATTCAAACAAATTGAAAACATGTTGGAAAAAGTCAAACACTTAATCTGTCAAAATCAGAATTCTAGTACGATAATGCGCATGTATTTCCCAATAAACATTTCCATGTATAGGGTGGATGTTGTTTCAAAAGTGACATGTCGTTGTTGCGCAACAATGAAAATATTCATATAAATCAGTGATTTAAGGTCTTCTACGCATCACAGCGAGTAGAGTACGTTAGTTATACTGCGAATGGAGTATAACTTCGCCATAAAACTGCATTTAAAACGCGGTAAAATGTTTAAATTAAAAATTTAATAATGTTTTTTTTTTAGGTTATGGTTTTGATTTTTTTTTTTACATAGACTATTCTGTATAACATCATTTTACTTTTAATTCTATAATACTATAGTTTAATTTTCTCAATCTGTCAATTTGTCAAGTTGTGTTATAATAAAATGGATGGTTTGTTATTTATTCTAATAAATTGAAACTATAAATTAATTGCGTATTGAATAAAATGATAAAATTTTATTTACAATTATTTTAATTTTATTTATATAAACAGTTATTTAGTGGAATATTGTAAAATTTCTTATGTTTTATGTAATTTGCGGTTCTCAAATCAATGTTTTTATTTATCTGTGACTGTGACGGTGCCATAAGAATGTTTTTTGTTTTATGCTTTGATTGCCTTACACTAATTGTTAAGAAGTACAACTCAAACATAATAAATGAATAATTTAAAAACAAAGATACTACGGCATCCGAATATAAATAAAATAAATGAATTTGCTAAAAGAAACTAATTAATTGTATTTGTTGAATCCGAAATCGACTGTGTGGTGATGTCAGGAAAAGGTTTTACATGTTGACGATATTGGGAAACAAAACAAAGTTGAAAATGTATTGAAATAATCTTTCTAAGCTAAAATAGATAAACTAAATTATAGAAGGTATTTCAAAACGTATATATTAACTGTTTAAATTTTGTCCACAATCAATATATAAAGTAACCTGCCCCTTATCAGTTGACTAATTTTTTTTAATGCAATTTAATAGGTTAGCTCATATACTCCAATTAGGACTTCATCAGTAATGACTGTCATCTTTATTATCATCAGTATCTTAACACCATTTATCCATATGTGTAAATTAAATATAATATACGTACCATGAACAAAACTGCCTATATGCTGGTGGAATTGCATTCCATTTCATGATGATGTTAGGAGGTACATTTGGAATATAATTCGCTTTTGTATGGTTGATTTTAAGTCACTGTATGTATTAGAAACGCTTAAAAATTTAACGCTTCAAAGACAAATGTGACAGAAATGTTTAAAGTATGTATCGGTTCATAGATTTTCCGCTTTGAAATAAGGTCATGTTGATAATGATGATGATATTGATAATTAATAATATAATTGTTGTTTAGATCGTTCGTTTCTTTATGCTTTTCTTTAAATTATTTCAATTGTTGACTAACCATTTTCAAAACATACTTTACCGTCTTTAAAAATATTCATATATATATATGCAAATCACGATTTGTTTTTTCTTTGTGACTCTCTTTTTAATTATTATATACCGTTAAAAATTCTGTATTATATGCCTTTTTTCAAAGAAATGTAAGCTTAAAAACAACAACCAACCGTGACATTGGTTGTGTTTTAAGCGGTTCAAAAACTTGAATTTAAAAATTAATATAATCAAATACATATGTGGATATTCATCGACTATATACGGATTACATAATAATAAGAATTATTAACCTACTTGCTATCTATTTAGCATATGTGTGTACTTAATTATGTATATATAATTTGGTATTGCTAATTATAAATTATTTTTACTGTAATTGTGTAAATATGGCAGTATTTTTTTTATTTTTTTGAATTTTAAAATGCGCGACAACATAAGTGGAATTCTTCACCGTTTATTTAATTTGAATTTATCACAATTGGGCATCATTTATAGATAAGAAGAGATATATAAACTGCATTGACTTACTTTATAAATTATATAATTTTTAGGTTACTACAGTACTTTTATTTTTATTTGGAATTTATGCTGACGACTCTATTGATTCTGATGAACCGCCAGAGGGGTATGTTTATATATATTTATATACTTGTGGAACATTTATTTTTGTAATATATAAAATAAATTAATAAATATTTTAATTTTGTCTCTCCTAAAAAAGGTATTATGCATTTGTGGAATCACCATCAGCAATTCCACCAAAAGTTAGACCACCACCATATACCCATGTTAATATGGATTGTAAAGATTTGAAAGCTAAAAGTTCATATGTTTCTGTGAATAATATTTGTGGTGATCTAAATAAGGGACAAATTCCAAGAAATCCAATGAGACAAAGTATTTTAGGCGAACCATATCCATTGTAAATATATATAAATATATTTAACGTTTTAATATTTTTAATATTAAGTCATTTATTTTTTTTTTAATTTCATGATACATAATTATCATTTATATACATGTAGTGAATTGATACGAAATCAAACATTGAAATTCTTATCGAAAACATTACCTGTGCTAAAGGCTGATGATACATTACCAAAAGTAACACAAATAATACCTGATGAAACAGTAGCAGATTTTGATGACAATGGGTTAGATTTTAATTAAAATATAGTACATATATTATTATTACAAAAATAAATTATTTAATATATATTTATTAGCATTGGAAAAAGATTTGGACGATCAAAGAAAATTGATGAAACTGATGATTCAAAATTATCCGTTGTAGAACCTCGAGAATCAAGAAAATTCTGTGATGGTGGTGGAGTGTAATATTTTTGAATATATATATATATATGCCTTTCTTTACTACTTAATATCTTTCTAATTTAATGTTTTTAAATAGATTTTGTACATTATATCGAGCAATTCAAGGTGAACCAAATACACGTCAAATTGTGGCCGAAAGACGAGAGGAATCGTTACCAATTCAAGGACCTAGGTAATAAAATGCTATACTTATTTATATACGAATTGAATAAACAATTTAAATCATTGATTTTATTTTTTTTTTAAATTTAGATATGAAGGACCACCAACACCTTGTCCGGCAAAAGTTGAATATGCAACACCAGTATTTGCTAAAAATTATCAAGGCTCATGGAGATATGTTGTACAGATACCATATGAAGGATATTTTACACAAACTGTTGAAGTAACACGATGTTTACAAGCACGTTGTCATTATTTGGATGGTGGTTGTTTATCATCACCAAGATGGGTTAGTTTATTAGTTGCCGAAATATTTTATCCAAATGGTGAAGAATATATAGCACCACCAACAACAACAACAACAGAAAATTCGAATGCACCACCAATTCAAGATTTTCAAGCTTATCAACAGTATTTACAACGACGGGCTGGTCTACCAACTGCATCAGATGGTTCATCATTATTAGATAATGATAATAATAATAATAATAACCAGAAATTACCGCATTGTGATGGACATGATGAAATTGGTTGTTTTCAAGTTCGTTTATATTACGATTGGTTTCTTATACCTGGTTCATGTAAGTGTTGGCGTCCAGATTATTTTGCCAGGTATGTTCGAAGAAAGTCCGGTCAAAATGGTGATTTATAAAAATAAATTTTTAATATAAATATGAGCATTTTCATAAATAATAATAATATAAATAATATGATGGTTCTTATCACAAATAGACTGATGTGCTTAATTGTTAACACTTTTTAAAATTAGTAACTAAAATAATTTATACTTATACTTACATTATATATA
>JANSTX010023416.1:0-15554 GCA_027564355.1 Penthetria funebris | reverse complement strand
ACATATACCGAAAAGGCTGTAAGGTGTATCAAGAAACATAACTTTTCCGCATAAATATTATACAGTTGAAAACATATGGGTATGCAGCAATACCCATCTACATATACAAATTTATATCCTTAATGTCCTTATACTAGTCGTGTATAACTTTATTTACTTAACTTCAATAGTTCTTCACTGATGGTAAGTGAAAGCTGTAATAGTTAATTAAAATGGGTGTAAATGGATAATTTCCATCGTGGTTAATTATTTTCCTGTGGGAAAAAAATTCAATTAGAATAAAGATAGATATTATATTATATATATATATCTATTCAAGATAGAATATGAGGTCGTACGCGAAAGAAATGGCACATATAGTCTATTAGATTTTACAAACTAAATGGACATTAGGAACATAAGCGTACCTGCACACGCAACCCAATCTCCAAATAGCGATTATGCCTTATGTATATGTTAGTGATATATAAAATTCGTGTATCCAGTTCGAATGCACCGAGCGATTTGTGAAAAAAGTGATTTAACTAAGAGGGATTGAGGGTATTACAATGTGCTAGGTCATCAATTGTACAATTGAAATGTTTATATAGTGTATAGAATCCGTCCTCAAATATAGCCATTTTATTACCTACATAACATCTCGGTGTTGACCACCAAGTGGTGTCAGATTGGTGTAAATTACGTATAATTAACGTAACAATCATGTGCGGTTAACAGTCGATGCAACCGGGCAAAAATTACTTCAGTTAGAATATCACCGTGTATTTCTGGTGTAAAATTAACCAATAGGTATTTTTATAACCAGAATTCCACTTGAATTAGCATTGATTTTCTTACTTCTGATATTGTGGTGATATTTTTATGTGGTAGCAACTGATTTTACACATTCAAATATTACTCAGGTATAAAAATAAACTAGAATCCACTTGTAATTTGCAGTGATTTTCTTACGTATAGTACCAACGTTTGGCATAAATTGGGTATTGTAATCTAGTTAAAATATTAACAAAAATCAACTCGAGTTATTTATTCACAATTTTTTCACTGCATAAATAATGTGCCAACTTGTTTGATGACTTTATAAGTTTTCTGATTGTATATTCATAAGATTCTGAACTAAATTACAATACCCAATATTACATATTGAAAGGTTTTGGTGATGCTTTGTGATGCACATTCTGGTGTGAATGCGAAATATGAATAATATCTCGCATTTTGCTTCTATTGCACGTCGTCTTAGAAGCTGGAGGTATGATGAATATAAACACTGAACCTACCATGCGTGTGTTGGTGAAGTGTTACCAATTGATATTGAAGATGTCGAATTTGCATACGATATTTGCCTGCGCTATCACTACGAATAGAATTTTAATATTTTCCTATATCGATTGCACTTTGAACGAAATGTGAGCGTCATTAGTGCGTATGGTTTGGCTTGTGCACGTATAAATATGACTGAAAATCGACTTTCAAGTGTATTTAGGAATTGAATAATTTATTTCTTTAACACCCATATAAATATAGAAGGGTGTATTTTTTATTCTGGTGTAACTCTCATCGTATATCAAATATTTGTCTTCTCCTTCTTCTTCTTCCTTACGTCGGATCTGCACTTCTGCTTCTCAATCTATTTCTTCACAAGTTTCTATCTTATTGTATCGTCATACTTTCGCTGCGTATTTAATCTGTGTACAAGTATAATTTTATACAACATGTAAAACATAAGAGTGTGGGCGATACGTTGTAAGTTTCCGATCTATGCATTTCATAATCATACAATTTTATTTTTCACTACATATTTAAGTGAGATTCTGGTATATTCGGTCATATTCTCCTAGAGATGATATTGTCAATTTTCGTATGGATGCGTTTATCATGTCATGCCTCCAGAACAACGATGGTGTATAAAATATCAAATTTATAATTTCATATCAATATATGATTCTGAAGGTATGCCATGTACTCAATAGGTGAATTAATGAAATTATCATCTTGTATATAAAGTCTTTAAAATAGAAATGATTATAAAATAAAATGCAATCTATCAATTCTATGTTGTCATACGGTTTTTGATTTGTGAATTTTATATTCACGAAAATTTACGCTACAAGACGCATTATAGACAGAGGATACGATATGAAAATGTCACCAATTTATTTACACGATTGAATTATATGATAAAATAATGATAGCTATGGGGAAAATTAAATTGAAATCAAAAGGTTGCCTCTAGCTATTTGAATTTCTTCAATTTATTCCATTTATTATATTATACTTTTATTAAAATTGTATAGGTTTAGGTAATACTTGTTATATTAGTATAAACTTCCATCGTATATATATACATTTTCTATATAACTTCCGCAAGGATTTGCACAAAATAATAAACCATATTAATATACGAGTATGATATATAAACCATTGCAAATATTGTATAATAATAAATTCATATTTCCTTCATCATTTTTCGTAACATTTTATTTCCTCAATCTATAAGGACACATTCATTTATATGTATATTTTGTAGTAATCCGTCTCCTGACATTATAAATAATTAAAACAAATGTTTTCAAAATAACATATAAAAAGAAATATAATCTTAAATTTCTTTAAGGCTATATACATTTTATTATACCACGTACAATCAATTGGAAGAAATAAATGCAAAGAAGAAATCAATGAAAATTATAGTCATATGAGTAATAATAGTCGAATGTTATATGTCTTCTTCAATGGAGTACAGGTACAAGGAAACGTAATATTATAAATTCTTCATATGGTCGCATTTCATTATATCGAATAAAAAGCAAGGATACATTTATATGCAATGTAATAAAATGTGAACGTATGTAATCAATAATAATAATATAATAATCATAATAATAATGCAAATCCTATTCTTATTCATATTTACATAAGGACTTTATTCTGATATTTTCGTATATATTTGTAAACATATAGATTCGAATTTGTGTCACATATCTTTAAATCCTTATATTAATTTCAACACAAATGTTGACAATTTTAGAGCAATCCTTTGTATTGTGTAGAATCAAAACTTCATCGTGTAAGGTTTCATTAATTTTATATAAAAAATTGCCATAGTTCATCATAACACATGGTTGTTGTTCGTTGACGCCCTATACATCACCGTGTAGTAGTAATGATCGACATGATGATGATCATCATATGAAAACCATGTTAACACAGGGCAATCGGCGATCAACTGCAATTACACGGTGTCAGGTGAGCTTGCGGTGAAGCATATTACATATTACAAATACGATAACGTAAATTAAGTGTAACATGACATTTTCAGTACTTAGAATAGATAAATTTCAATCAGAAACCTCCCGAAGTTTAACGCGATCTTCACGCCACACGGAACCATAGTGCGTCAACGAATAATCAACCCAGTACGCTTCAGCTACTTTAATATATAATATGTGTTATAATAAATCATTATTCTGATGAGGTGTCATCGCATACCAATTGTATAATGTCATTGTATATGTAAATTAAGTTAAATCAAGTTAACCTTTTAAACTTGCTTTAGCAACTGAACTTAGTTCAAACTATATTATATATCTGGTTGATAGATTAGACCACTCACCTTATACTACTTGCATTTTCTTTTATGTTTTTCAATCTGTTGGAAATTTCGGTTTTTAGTAAATTAAATAAGAAATATTTTCTGTGATTGAATTAAATTATTTCTTGTTTAATCAATCTAAACACGTATCGGACTGGAGTCAAGAGGCATAAAACCCCCGGACACAAGTTTTTATATTACAATTAATATAAAACTACAATAATTTCATTATTATTTTTCAATAATTTCATTTATTTTTTTTTCCTTAATTTTACCATTTGCTTCTCACAACACCATAAACCATTGACGAAGTTTTTAAAGCTATCGTCAAATAACAGTTCTTATGTTTCTTTTAAAACAAAAATTATAATTTTTAAATTTTTCATAAAAACTAATCCTCACGTTTATGAATAAATACTTTATGTTTATTTATAAGTTTCAATGAAATGTTACATCCAAATTTCAATTCTTCCATTTTTAGATTGGTTGTGAAACGATAATTACTTACTAAATAAAATAAGAACATTCTTATTGTAATGTTTCCATATTTAAAACCTATTTACCAAAAAACAAAATAAATAAATAAATAAAATATCTTCAATATTCATTTGTCCAAAACAGATGCGTAATCTACACACAGGACTCTTACCAATGCAATTTCTTGGACCTAATCCAAATGGAATAAAGGAATGTGGCATACGTTTTTCTAAATTTTCTGGTAGAAAATTATCTGGATCGAGTTTATTAGCATTTGGACCCCATACACTATTGTCACGATGCATAAATGAAATTGGTAATATAACTTCTGATCCTTTTGGTAATAAATATTTTCCTATAACAAATAATATTTTTTTTAATATATTTTATTAAAAACTTATGCCAATATTAGACAATTTATTGAATAATTACCAAGTTGTAAATCATCATCAACACGTCTAGTTACAAATGGAACAGGAGGAAATAAACGTAATGTTTCTTTAATGAATCGTTCACCAAAATCTAATTTCGAAATATGATCACTTGTAATTTCTTCATTTTTATCTGGTAAAATTGATTTAATTTCTGCATATATTTGTTCCTGATATTCTGGATGTAATGCCAATGACAGTGTTAAAAAGGCTGATGATAATGCTGTTGTTTCAAATCCCTATTACATTTAGATTTAATTTAATTTATATTTTATTTAACTTCTTACTAATTGTTAATTATTACCCCAAACATCATTGCTGTCGTTTCAGGTCTTATATCCTCATATGGTAGTATATTTTTTTGTAATGCTAAATCAATTACCCAATCAATGAAAATACTTAATTTTGTATTCTTCATTGACGTATCCTGTTGTTCCATAACATCGTCGTCGTCCGTTTTCTCTTTTTCAATTTTCAATTCATTACAATATTTTTCAATTCTTTTGTCAACAATCTATGCGATGGAGATAAGGTGAATTGATTTGAAAATGTAAAAATGTAATTATGTAATTTTTTATGTATATATTTATTATTGTCCAATAATACTGCCAATTAATAATTACCTGTTGAACAAATATATGATTTGCTGCAACACTTTTCTCATAAGATGCATAATATTTTGAAAATCGAAAACATATATCTGAATGTAGTAAGGGATGAAACATTCTTGTAACAATAATTTCCAATAATCTAAAAAAAAAATGTATGAAAAATAATTGTTTTTAATCCATTAGTGACAACAACAAAACTAGGTAGCTGGGGATGTATGCACCAATCTATTGAAAATATTCAAATGTATTATTGTATAATTATGATTGATCCTATATTTTCCAGTTGGCAATTATCAATTATAGTTATTTAAGTTTACATTTTGATGTTACATGCATATTTAAACGGGCAAATTAACATCGTAATGTCGGCCTATGTCGCCTATTAAGGCGTAAAGGTTTAGATGATGATGAAAATGATCACACTGTATATGTTATATAGAATATCAAAGTAAAATTTAGATATTGGTCAACCGGGTTGAAAAATATCTTAATAACTATTAACATTAGTAAATCACTTACTTATTGGCATTGTCAAGGAATCCCGAATTTTGATTTTCTTGAGTGTGCATCTTGGTGCCAAATGTTGTTTCTTTAATAAAACAAAGTTATTAATAATTATTAAATTATATTTTATTAAAATTAATTAATTACCACAAATCATATCTAGAGCACATCTTTCTGTATAACTATACATATCAAATTCACCTTTATCAACTAATGTTGCCAGTATTTTCGTAAAAACTCTCAAATGTTTATTAAATGTTGGATACCACGAATTTACAATGCTATAATGTTGTACAGTTGGATTTAAGTGTTTACGAGTAATTTTACCAGCTACACCTAAAATTGTTGTTTAAAATTAATAAATAAATTTTATACATACATATTTTGTCTTCTGCCAAAAGTATATCAATTTTAAATTCGTACCAGTTTTCGTTGTTAATCCTACACCTGGTGGTCGACCTACTAAATTTAAAAATCTATATAAAGAACCCTTATCACATGTTTTTTCTGAATTAAAAACTCTTTCCATATCCTTTGGATGTGACACCATTATAATAAAATGGGTACCCAACCAAAATCGAAAAATATGTCCATATTCTTTTGATAATTTTTGAAGTATTGATAAAGTTTCTATTAATTGTAAAATTCAATCAATTATTTAATGTATCCAATAAGTAACAATGTGTTATAATTCAATGTAGAGTATGAAAATCTTGTATTATTAAATAGATAATACTTCAATAGAAGAACATTTCACTGAAAATCGATCTCAATAATAAGAGACTGACTAAATACATACCAGTCTTCTGTTATTTAATCATCAATGACTACACATAAGCGATTATATTATCGATAAACCAATTTTCGTTTAATCATTATAAAAATATTAATCTTTAGACAAATTTACGTATGGGCTAACAGATGTCTATTTAAAGGTCAACAATTAACATATGGAGTATTCTTGAATGACTTCAAATAAAATTATTATTATTGAATTTGTTTCATACAAGTTTTTTATTTCCAACTAATTTTAACTATTCTTAAAATTTAGTATGAGGCGAGCAGGAACGTTAGAATTTATTGAAAAATTTCCAAGAAAATCACATGTTTTGCTTCTGGGTGTAGAAAATATTTTACCCTGAAGCCGAATAAGTGCTTCATTGAATAGTTATTTAATATTCTATTAACACCGTAACACCGACCACATAAGAAATGTACATATGTTTGAAGTTATAGGGTAAGAATTAGATGATTAGCAAATATATTATTTTGTGTGAGGGAAGCATTAAAAAAAAAAAAAACAAATTTGGTTTCAGGTGATCAGCAGGAACATTACAAATCACTTGTTTGGCTTCAGGGTGTAGAAAAATGTTATTATTTTTTTTTACCCTGAATCAAAATAAGTGCTGGTATTAAATAGTTTACTGAGTGTTTTTACCCTAAAGCAGAATAAGCTAATGGCTTCTTTGGAGTTTATTACTGTAAAATACTTTTAGAGAATAAATGATTAATGGTTATATTATTTAGCGTTAGTATGGTACGAATATATATACAAAAAAAAAAATCACTTATTGTGCTTCAGGGTATAGAATGCAAAACTGTTTACCCCAGAAGCAGAATAAGTGCAACAAATAAGGAAATATATTTGGCGATACACGTTAGACGGTATATTATTTTACTTCAGGAATTGGAATGTTATGAACATACATTTTTTGTGTCAGACATTAATTGTGTTCAAACGAATATTATAAATCATGAAAAAATATGATGAAGATGTCATTCAAATGATACATATCTCTGTTTTCTTTTTTCTTAAGTTTTTTATGATTGATTTGATTATAACTTTGTAACGCTGCTGTAAACATCGCTACTTTGGTTTAGTGATGCCTGTGTATTCCTGACTTTATTATAGCGACCTATATTTCACATAATTTAGGGCACCATATAAAGACTTGTTCGTAATAGGCATACGCCAAATTTGTTGGTATTTAATTTATGTTCTACTTTCAATTTTTTCTGTTTAGAATGATCTTTATATGAAGGTCACTTAATTATGTCACTTTTATAGGATTATATCACTTTGAATTAATGTATTACTATATCCAGTTCATGTATATACATATATAGGATAGATGAATATAATAAACATTAAATTGACTTCTATAAATCATTATTTTATCGAACGATTTCTTATTCACTTAAAGTTTTCATCAATTGCAATAAATTGCACAATGTTGTTTTTTCTTTATTAAGCAATAAATTACCCTTTGTATTTCGAAAAATTAAACTATTGCCAATAAATGGGAATAAAGCCATTGGTCCCGGTATATTCCATGATGATGCATAGAGTTTACGTCTATCCCAATTATATTTTATTAAAACAATACAAATTAGACAAAATGCAACTAAAGCGATCATTTTCTCTATGCTATTAAAGTGATACTGCAATCGTGCTTGTCCATTATTTTCTTATGCAGTTCAATAATTGTATTTTTTTTCATTATTTCTAATGAGTGTGATAACTTTTACGGTGACTGTAATTATAAAACATTTAAATTTCTATATATAGAGAATTGCATTTATAAGAAATAATATTAGTATGTACATAAATGCAAGATGCAAGTGCATCGATACCTTTAATTAATGATAATTGTATGTATTCTAATGAAATAATTATGGATGTAACAGATCAAGGAGATCAAGAAATGGCATTTCTACATACTTAATTGCAATAAATCGCGGCGTACAGGTACTATATGTTGTTTTATATTATTTTAAAAGATTTGCAATTTATTTTATTAAAATTTTATATTTTAAAGGCATGTAAAATATTGCAATTTTCTTGAACAACTTGTATAACAGTATAACAATACTATGTGTTACCTCAGGTCTGAACTGGCATCCTACTGACTTGTGAAAGCAAAATATTAGATTGTAATTTGTTCTGATAAATGTGGTCATAGAACTATCACCATGTGTAATTTGGTCGAGATTTTCAAGGGGGGGTGACACATTTCAAAAAGAATTCTATTTTGTACCCTAGGTATGCCGGGTACTAAAATTAAGGTCATAAATATAATAAAAAATAATATGGACATATTTGAATGGAAGATGTTAAATGTAAGAAGCAATCAAAGGATAAAATATATATGAGATTTTTGGGATTCTTCTCACTTGTTGTGTGTTGATACATCTACAATCTACATAGTTCTTAAAAGTATCTATTCATCAAATTATTATAAATTCAGGGGATGACAAGATATATATATATATATATACATAACGAAACAAAGGAAGTAACGACGACACTAACAATTTTTTGTATTGTCACTCATCTTAACTTTTTTAGTAGCTAATGCCAAAATGCCCTTTCAATTGAATTAGTGTGTCTTAAATTAATGAATAAAAAAATGTGCGTGTTTAATAAAAATAAATAATAGCACATGCTCTAGACCTTATGGAATCCAATATTGATATACTGTCTAAATGTTCTGAAATCATAGAATACAATATTAATAATAACAAAAATATTTAATCCATTTATTACTTTAAAGTTACCTAGACCTACGTTATAAAAGTGGTTATTGTAATAAATTATGGAAAAAATAAAGAAACGTTCTATCAAACTAAGAAAAATCAATTGGTTTCTGTAATTTTTATTATACACTCGTATATCAAATTATATTATATTCAAAGTAAATTAATAATTAACTAATATTATAATTAATTTATTAATCTTTTAACTAAATCTTAATTATTGATCTCGTTTATGTATCGTTACTTTATGCATAGTTAATAATTTTAATGAAATACTAAATACAAATTTTAAGTCTTCCATTTTCAAAGTTGTCGTAAATCGATAATTTCTTACCACATAAAATAAAAACATTCTAATTACAATATTTGCATATTTAAATCCTGAAATATTACCAAATGTTTTAATTATTTTAAATATTTTAATAACAAAAAATATAAAACAATTAAATAATAAAAATTTACCTATACAATTTCTTATGCCATAACCAAATGGCATATACGCACATGGTGGTAATTTCTCAACATTATGTGGTAAAAAATTATCAGGATTAAATTGTTCGGCATTTGGTCCCCATATATCTTTATTTCGATGCACAAAATAGATACTGATAAGTGCTTCTGTTCCACTTGGTAGTACATAGTCGTCTAAAAGTAAAAATAAACTTTTGTTAGCTTTATCATCGTGTCGACCCTTATAGACATTTAACCGGGGTCGACGTGAAAATTTTCATTGCGCTTAGCACATTTGTTAGTACGGACATTAGAGTGAAATTGGAACGACTTGTGAAACACACAGCTAACAAGTCGGTCGATTCTAAAATCAATGTTTCAAGGACAAAACCATAGAAGATTGGTATGTCGTGGAGACGTTCACATCCAGTCATCTGCGCGAAGTAATAGATGAAGTGGAGTACTGCCAATATTTGGGAAATTTTTTTGAACATTTGATGGTGATGCTGAAACAGATATGTTTATAAAAAGCTCGGTAAATTTCAAAAAATCTTTTAGTTAAGCATTTTCAACACAAATTGTTTATCGTCACTACAAATTGTATGGCTGCGAAACTTGTAAGGTGACAAATAACATCATGTCACAAATTCAAGTTTTCGTCATTAGGTGACGCAGGTTTAAACTAAAAATTTCCTGACCAAAAAAAAAATACAATATCACATGAGAATTTATGGAGATTGGCCGATTTGGAGATATTTGGAAAGTGTTGAGCAGAAAACGTGACCAATGACGGTTATTCGTTGACCCCTTTAACATTGGTAATAATACGGGGAAATGTGACTGCCCCATTTTATTCAAAATGATTTGCATAGATAAAATGCAAAGAGTGACGATATACACACAACATTGTGAAGAAATAGACTGAGAATTAGGATGATGTTGACCCTGACGAAGGAATAATTAATAATTATATGTTATTTTATAACTAATTGTTAATAACAGTCATTTGATTAATTCCATGTGCAGCTAATGTACAACTTATACTGTCGATACACTGCCATAAACATTGCAATAAAATCAAAATATTATTTATTTAAATACAAAACATACCAATTTCAATATCTGATGTAACACTACGTGCTATAAACGGTGCCGTAGGAAATAATCTAAGTGTTTCCTTGATAAAACGATCACCAATACTTAATTTTGAAATGTCATCATATGTAACATCTGCATTTTTATTTGGTAAAATTGACATTATTTCTTGATAGATTTCTTCTTGATATTCAGGATGCATGGCTAACATTAAGGCTATAAATGATGTTGCTAAAGCTGTTGTTTCAAAACCCTGTTTTTTTTGTTTTTGTTTGTTTGTTTTTTTTTTTTTGTGTTTATATTTTTTTTTGACACCAACAAAAATTGAAAAATCTAGAGCATCATTACGGTCAAACAAGAGAAATAAAATATTCGAATAATTACCGCAAATAACATTGTCACTGGTTCAGCAATAATATCGGATTTTTGTAAAAGTTTCTCTTTTAACGTTAAATTAATGACCATATCTATGAAAATATTTGATGGTTTTTTATCAATGTCAATATGAGTTGTGGTGGTCGCCTTTAATAAACCAACCTCATTGTTGGTCATACCAGAATATTCCTTTTCAAATATTTCGATTCGTTTATGGACAATCTTTTTTAATTACAACAAAATGGTAATTACCATATTAAATATAATTAAAAATCAATTTTCTGATATAAAATTACCTTATGAACAAATTCTAGACAGAAATCAGCAGCGTCTTTATAAATTTTATAACATCCTGATAATTTAAATAAAAATTCTGGATAAAGCCACGGTTGTACCATTCTTTTACCCAATATTTGTAAAAATCTAAAAAGTCATAAAAAAAAAAATTATTATTTTAGACTATCAATGTTTTCACATATGTATAAGATTTGTCAACTAGAAAATATGGGAACAATTATTATTATCCGATCATACATTACAATGTTTTTTGATTCGAATTTTTCAGCAAATCCGTAATTAATTCGTGAAATATTATTTCACACAGTCGACAAACACGATATTAACACCCAGTATCTTTTTAGTCCCAATCACACACTATTATGTGATTGAGTTTTAAAAGTGAAATCGTGTGCAAAGGTTTGAGATTCATTGTGTAACTTTGGTTAGCCAGGTTGTTATTCGTCACCACTATTATATTTTATTATATATACTTATATTAAATTAACTATGGTAAATTATTAGCTATTTTTAAAAATTCTAAATAAAACTTACATACTAGCAGCATCAAAGAATTTCTTATTTTTATTACTTTGTGTATTCAATTCCATTCCAAATGTTGTTTCTGTGAATTGGCAAATATAAAATAATTTAATTTACTTACTAATAATTCTGAAAAATTTTAATGATTTCATCTTTACATCAGCCAATTAGTTTCAGTCATTGGTGACAATTGCTTTCGTGATTAACTTACCACAAATCATATCGAGTGTACAGGCTTCCGAAAATGCATACATATCGAATTCACCTTCATCAATTTTTCTTTCTAAAATTTTTACTAAAGTTCTTAAATGCTTGTTAAATATTGGATAAAATTTCATTAATATATTGAAATGTTGAATTGTTGGATTTAAATGTTTCCTTGTGGTTTTTCCAATTTCACCTATAAAAGAGGATATGAAAAAAACAAAAAATGATAAATAAAATACAAAATATAATAATAAGTGCTTTTTTTTAAAAATATATCCTAAATTCAAATAAAATATTAATCAAACAGTTTATGAAACACCTCCTTTGGAAAGCAATCCATCTCCAACAGCATATTTTATAAATCGATAAATGTATCCTTTATCTCTTGAATATTGTGAATTGAACACTTTTTCAATATCACTTGGTTTTGATAGAAAAATCATAAAATTTGGTCCAAACCAAAGTCGATAAATCGAACCATATTCCTTAGTTAGTCCTGTGAACACATTCAGAAATTCTTTAACAAAAAAAAAAAAAAAAAATAAGAAAAGATTTTATAATTAGAATTTAATTAGTACAATTATTTTTTTATAATACAAAATAAATTAGAAAGGTTTTATACAAAATATTTAAATAGTAGAAAACAAGTGAATATGACAATTAACTATGAATAGGTGTGAACTAATGAACTAAATGAAATTCATGATAAACATAAAGACACTCCACACCATTTGAATCATTTGAATTGAATAATTCACTAGAAAGTACATATGTTAATCTCCATTTTATATTAATCACTCATTCAAAATATTATCAATATGATCGATTTTCTTTACAAACCTTTTGAATCCCGAAATAATAAAGTATTTCCAAAAATTGGTACAGTCCGTGGCCCAGGCATTTTCCATGATAGTAAATATAATTTACGTCTATCCCAACAATATTTTGCAAATAATAGAATTGTCAGAATTCCAATGAAAATGGTGAACATTTTTCTAGAGTGATCTTAACACTGACTATGTGAACAGACAAAGGTGAACTATGAATTTTTTTCATAAAAATAAATAAATTATCATTTAACTTCCTTTGCTTTGTTTATTAAATTCTATGAAACAAAATTTATGGAATTTATTTACAAAAATAGAAAAAAATTCATTACAATTATTGCAAATTTGCATATAGAAATTATTCTATGTATATTGCATCCTTATGCAACTTTTGTAAAATTTGCTTATTACAAATTATGCACACAATTACGCGACAGTTGTGAATATTTAATATGATAACATTTGCTTCTCATATTGACACATTTTTAGTCACAAATTAAATTTAAATCGTTGTTTATATTATTGTACATTATTATCGCGATTTGATCTGAATATTGTCGTCAGTGTAGCTGTGTGAAATGTACTTGCAGAACATTCGAATTCCATGCCCTCAAATCAGGATGAATACCATAACAAATTCCCTGGATATGTCTAGCACAAACACCTGAGTTTTATCAAAAAAAGGAAAAATTTTATACTCCAAATTTCAGTAGAGACAGGTCAAAATATCTACAATTGTTCATCCGGATCGAAAATCGTATTGAATAATTTTATTGAATTTCTGGTAACATATGATGTTGGTGTTAATAATGTTGTGTGATTAAATTAAAGTAATATGGCTATAGATCTGTTATTGGAAGTATCGTTTTAGGAATAGACTGAACGTTTGCCATTTTCAATGTGAATTTGCGAAATGATTAGATTGTAGAGAATCCATATGGATGTATTGAAGCGATAGAGAGCGAGAAAGTGTACATTTACGCAGAACTATGGGCGAAATACTATCAGGATCAGGTGATTTGTTATTATTAGTTAAATCACGAAGAATTCAAACTATTGTGTTAATGTAATGAATTTCAGATCAACATTTACTTCACATACCCTGACAACAATTTCAGAAAATCAATGAACATTTGTTAATAAAAAAAAAGTATGCTGATACTATAAATAGTACAAAGATGATATGAAAGATGTGCCGATTATATTCATTAGATTTTCAAAGAGTATTTATCATCAACATAATGTGGACACTGTTAAGTCTCACATATCTATCAAGAATATGATTATAAAAACCAGTAATATTACATTTGAACAAATTATAGAGTATCTCCTGTTTGAACAGAATGAAAACTGAATTCAATGAACACAAAATTATATTTGCTGTCCAGTTCAAGTTGTGAAATGGCATTATTGAATTACTATGTAGTACATCAAAAGTATTAATATAATATAAAGTTTCTATAGATATATTGTGTATACCCACATTGAGATAGTTAGTTAATATACAAACAGTGACCTGAAAGTTATATAAAAACTTTTTATATCTTCTCCATAAATTATTATTGCAATATTTCTTTCAGTGACCTTATGACCTGTACACCAATAAATTAAGAAAATACATCAAAATAGAAAATTAAATATCTTTATATAAATATATTTATATATATATATATATATGGACCATATTATATGCACACATATCGCTTATAGGCATTGACACTTTTCAAAAATATACGGTCATCCCCAAGAGACTTATCGAAACTATATATAAAACTAAGCATTTATAACATAGTTAAAGTATGTAAAAGGGTTCATTTGGTAGCCATATTTGGTTTCCCTAATCAATTTCAACCAAAATTATCCCCAAAATAATTCTATATAGTTTATAGATTATATTGCACACTTGTACTATCTAAATGTTTCAAAATAAGAAACATAATAGACTGTAAATTGTAACAAAATTGATATTTAAGATAATGTGAATGTATATTTTATTGATGATTATTGATCTTTCCATTTTGTTGCGTGAATGGACAATGGTTGACTGCATAATTTTGGTAAGGGTAACTAATTTCAATATATAAGGGTAATTATGTTTATAGTTTTATTTTTAATTGATTATGTTTTCGATGAATTTCACACAAGATGTGTTTATTTAATTTGAGGGTTATTTAGTAAAAAGCACAAATCTTAAGGATCATTTGACTTGATATGTTGACAATTATATGTGCAACACGGAATTGGACGTGTGAAACTATAATAGTTCAGTGGTTTGTTTTAGAACACTATCAAACTCTATATTAATAATGATCTCTTTGCCGCAGTATCTACGTGTTGTGGCTTGCATAGTTTTCGTTTTCCTCACCGATCGCCTGTCTAGTCGTAGATTATCTCAACACATATTCCCATGTTTCGGTATACGTACTGTTGCCGTTGCTGTACGCGGATGTGCAATTGACAACTATTTTATAATATCTATGTACATCTGTTGCATTGGTGTTATCATTGATCCATTTATTCCAGTCATAATTGATGAAACCAGTTCTTTACCAGCCGGTATGGTATGATGCAAAATTTGCTAACATTGTTCTATAGTCGAATAACAGAAATACGTTTCGTAGTCTTAGAC
>JANSTX010023405.1:0-15556 GCA_027564355.1 Penthetria funebris | reverse complement strand
AACCTAGTCGCTACTTCCTTCGAAGTGCCTTCGAAAGTGACAAATTATTGTGAAGGTCCCCCCTATTCAAACATAATAATTTCAATAAAATAACCGAATAAAATTTTTTTTTTGATATTTTTATAATTATCTGCATTACAACAGAAATAAATGTGTCTAGTTCCAAATCATTTAATGTGACCGAATAGTTTATTTTTCGACATATAATTGTTCTTTCCAAGATAATAAATAATAAAAATAGTTATAACATCGAATTCATCGTGTTTCCCAACTTGAAAGACATATTTAAAAAATATCCGTTGTCAAAAAAATTTACCAATTAGACGTTTAAATAGAATTTATTGGAAAGGACTTCCAATAAATTCTATTTAAACGACAGTTTGTAATTACTACTAAGTTAGCTCGAATATTAACATGTACTCCATGACTAAATAGTAGACGCCTTTAACTAGCTGTAACCAGTTGAGGATAACACAGCAGTTTCTAGGAAAATTTAAACAGAAAATCTTTTAAATTCGCAGAATCATATTGGACTTAATGCCGTTTTAAATATTCTAAACTATTCAATTGTACGTAAATTATGGAAAAACTAATTTTCAAAACACAATAATTTGTCAATGTTAAAGAACTTTTTTTTGTAGACAATACATCGAAGTCATCATTAAATGCATTTCTCCATTCCCTTTCACTGGAATTAGCCTTCTTAATGACGACCGAGTCTTCTATTCCACTTCCGATTGACAATTTTGTTTCTCCACATGTTAACTTCTTTTAAAATTGATTGACTGTAAGTTATATCGTCTGCAGTAATTAACTGACCTATGAGTGTTCATGTGATTTTATTATTGAGTTCTTCAAGTTTACAGACTATTAGTTTCGCGTTATACTGCTTTTGATTTGTGTAAACGAAGAACATCGACTAAAATATAATATTAGGAAAATTAGCCAACTAAATAGTAAATATTTTGGATGAGCGATATTTCTTTAATATCAGTTTATTGCCATTAATATTATCGTATTTTTAGCAGTAAGTGAATATATTTAATGGCAATTGGTTAACGATTTTCCCTTAAAAAATATAACAATTCGAATATTTGTTTCAGCTAATGTTATATATTTCTTGGAAACATTTTTAAATCTAATTTATTTTTGATTGGTTGAAAATCACAATTTCCATTCAACTCTTTAGTCTATCAATGACATATACCGATTTAAATGCTCTAGGTGTACGCACGCATTTTAAATGTCCTTAATGTGATTATCGTGGCAAAATTTGTGAAATTTTATTGATGTGAACGCTGTGTTCCCTATTGATATTATTTTGTGTAGTTATACCGAAGTTTTGTGATATATCATTCAAAATTTTTATTACTCCGGCAGTATTTGCACCGCCCTTAAATTTTATAGTGGACACTTGGCTTTAAGCCAAGTGTCCACTTTAGAGTTTTTTTCCTTAAAGTGTAGTGCGTAAAGTGTAGAGATTCTACTTACAGTGTGTACATTATAGGGCGTATTTACCACTCTCCTGTACTATGTAGAGCTGTTGAAGAGCAATTTTGAGTACAGCTCTACCATGCTCTTTTCAGACTGTATACACTGAAACATAATTTTTCTTTACTGTATAGAGACGTATGGAAAAGTTGATCGGTTTTGATATTTTATTTCGTGTTTTCTTTGTTGTTGATGCCATTTTTCACGATAATATGCAGATTTTATTTAATTAAATTGATTTTATTTTTATTTTGTTAATATTATTATTACAATTTATTTATATTATTAATATTAATATTATTTTAATTAATTTTGCTTTTTTTAATATGTCAATTCACATGGAAAAAAAAAACAAAAACATACGACTACTACTATTGTAGACAAAAAACTTATCATACATGTTTAGTAAAGTGTAGAGAAGGTGTAAGCTCTGTCATTTACATAAAAATTGCGTGTCCACTATAGAGTTTTTTATTCGAAACAACTCTCACGTAGAGTGTGAAAATAGCGCTTATGTAGAGCTAGAGTGGGTGTGTACACTTCTCTACGCGTAATTACGCTTAAGTTTTCTCTACCTCTACAAAAGAGAATCTATAGTGGACACGAGCCTTATGATTTATAATCGTCAATTCGTGATTAATTTCTTGTAAAATACTATATAGGTTTCGAAAAAATACAACGGTTTCGAAAAAATACAACGTCTTCTTTAGAATCACGATTGATTGCATAGTTTAAATTTTCAGTACAAAACTTGGAATAGTTTTTCTAATTAAATATAAAATAAATTACAAGTTCATTGAAGTCTTGTATAAAATATTTTATGTAATTCTTTATTTCTGAGAAATTAAAACATTAATGCATTTAGTTTTATGTTATGCATAAGAATGTAACCGTTTCAAAGTACTCTTCGAATCTAGGCGTTTTCCAAATTTTTAGAAACAATTTTACATATGCTTTTTCTTTATTCAACAAAACACTGGATTTTAATGGTAATCGATTCGTTGGTAAAAGTGCAGTCTAGAAAGCCATTTAAAAAGTAATTATTAATATCGTGAAAGTAATTAATAAAATTAATATCCATTAATAGCAAGTGTGTGTAGTATGTTCTCTATTAAAACTATTTACGAATTCAGTAAAATATAAAAATTAAAATTTAAAAAATATATTATTAACATTAAAGAATGTATAGTTTTGTAAATATGTACATAATTCATTTATAAAATAGAATTTTATACAAGAAAAAAGTGAAAAATGTAAACAAAAATTAATTATAATATTGAAATATGTAATATAACAAATTAGTAGTCGAAACAATGTTTCGTTATATCGAAACTTATTAATTTAGGAATTAAATTAGTTATTAATTATTGAACCCTATACTAATTTATTATATTTAATGTAAATCTTCAAATAAAACATTAAGTCATATGTTTTATAAAAGCTAAATATTCTAAAATTTTCTATTTAAAATAAAAACCAACAAATGTATGAATATTGCAAATGGATATAATTATAAAAGAAGATATTCAGATGAGTATTACATTTTTGCTCATTGTCACTCGAAACAGTAATATCGAAAAATCCCAGGCTACGTAGTTGGGTATTTATGCACCACTAATATTTCCTAGTAGGTAAATTTAAATTCTAGTTATTTTGTTTGAGTTCACATTTGATGTATGTACAGATTAAGATGAATATGATGAATGTGCATATCAATCGAAATATATAATAATTGATTTTTTTTATTATTATTGGCAGATGTTACATTTGAATAATTTATCTTGTTGGTGAAATGTTTCTTCACGTAGATTGCAAATTGACCGACATCTATCTTGAGGTTGCTGAATTTATATTTACCGACTTGCGTGACTACCACAATCACTTTTTTGGTCGTGATCGTAAATACAGGACAGAATTGGAAAACATATCGCTCTACAAAATTATCTAAATATTTAACCGATACTATAGTAGTATATTAGAAACTAATGAAGTTTATTTGTTTATTAGCAATTTTCAGGTGACAATGTGGGTTTGAGTAATCTAAATAATTCGATGATCGTTCATTTTAACCACCCATGGTAACATTTTTTTTTTTTTATTAACACATTTTATATTCAATTTGTCTCTATTGAGACAGATTCAGAAATAGTTCTGGCTTATATATATTGGCAATACTAAGTGGTATAACCTTCTTTTACTTAAACTTAATTAATATTATTACAATTAAATTAATCACTATTTCACACCCGTAGAGTGCAATGTCAATATTTTTGATTATATTATGTTATATTAACTTATTTTATTTTTATATAAATATTTGAAATATTTTGCATCAACTATTTTTATGCATTGTCTTTATACGTTAATTATTCAAAATCTATTAAAATTTGTCACACTTTTAGTATTCAATTAGCACCGTAATTAGTTGCGCACATGTGAAATTATTGCCTATTTGGCAGGTCCAAGATGTGATGCCTTTTTTAATCTTTTTCTGGTGTTATTACGAAGCAAGTTAGTTGCCAGCTGGTTCGGATGAACTGTTAGTCGTTGTTGACAATTTGTATTGAATTCTGAATGAAGCAAGTTTTATAATATGCCGCCAGTTCGTTCGGATGGACGAATTTCTTCTTTAATTATTTGACATTTCGAAGTCATTATGTAAAATTGCATTTGTAACGTACCATGGTGCATCTGTTATCATACGCAGCATTTTGGACTGGAAGCGCTGTAGAATTTCGATGTTAGACTTACTTGCAGTTCCCCACAGTTGGATACCATATGTCCATATAGGTTTGATGACTGTTTTATAAACCAGTAATTTGTTGTTGAATGGGGAATTACGGCATATCACCCAATACATTTTGTTGATTCTTATACCGATTTGTTTTCTTTTTGTCCAAATGTGTTTTTGCCAGGTTAATCTTCTATCTAAATGAATGCCAAGGTATTTTACTTCCTCGGTTTGTGGTAATACCCGATTATGTAACTTAACTCCAGGGGACGTATGTTTTTTCATCGTGAATGTTATTCACCTTTATACGGCCATTTGGGTGACGATTTTTATATGTTGTGTACATTATTTTGTAGCATTTCCGATGCTATTATTTGATCTTTGTGTAAGACATCTGCAATAGTTGCTGTTAATGCCGATGTGACTGAGCAAATATAGTAACAGACTAAGTACACTACCCTGTGTTACTCCTGCATCAATTGTTTTTATTGTGGTACGCGCATTACTATATTATACGATATAGCATATTCTATTCACGACAGGTAAGATCGGAGCAATATATAATAATGCTGTGAAATTTTACTTTTTAACTTGTATAACAGCCCCGTATGCCAAACCTTGTCGAATGCTTGTCCGAGCAATAATTATTTTCTTCCAGATCACTTCTTATTTTATTAGTGATTCTTCTGTTTACTTGCTCGATTGTTGAATGTTGTCTTCTGAAGCCAAGTTGATGTTATGGTATGAGTTTTTCTGGTTCAACAATAATTTCTAAAATACACGGTAGTAGACTGATTGGTCTATATGTATCATATGTTCAATTTCTATTTTCAAAAAAAAATTCTATCGGCAAATCATTTTGTAATGGTAAATACAGAAAATTTTGGATTTCAGCATCTTCTTCATCTGTTGTCCCAGTAGGATTCGATGTGAAAACACCCTCTCTCTTTTAGCCTTTTCATTTCTGTTTCTGGACCTTGTTCCATTGTTGTTTCTTGACCATGTTTCATTGTCATTTCGTATTGGAGGACTATGTTGCTGTGGTTGTTTTAATCTGCGTGTTTCTTTCTACAGTGAGTAATCCGTTTCATCTGTTGCTGTTAAGCCCTCTTAGATATGTCTTGATGGCCTCATTCTTTTCTTTAGGCCTTCAATTCGTTTATCAATCCATTTAGTTTTTTCTTCTCTGAGAGTTGTCTATGTTGTTGACATTGTTTTCATAATTTCCTCAAGTTTTTTCTTAATAAACATTGGACATGTCATATCTTTGACCTCATTTGCGTGCGGTGTTGCGTTGTAGGCAGCACTTTGCAGTAATTCGTTTATTTGTTCTACGCCATTTTCTATTTCGTTTGCATTCTTCAATGGAATATTGGTATCGATTGTTTCTTCAATTAACTCACGAAAATAATCCCAGTCTGTTATTTTATTGTGCAGTGTTAATGATCTTACCTGTTGTATTATTCTCGAACTGACATTTATTAGTATCGGCGAGTGTGTTTTGGCAATATTCTTTATTACGCAGAAGTCTATTAGTTCGGTTTCTTTCTTCTATCCGTAGACATTATATATAGTGTATCGAGGTTGTACATTTTGTTAGTATTGTGTGTTTCAGATATTAACATTATGTCAATATTGTTATTTATTAAAATTTTTATAACTCTTGTTCATAATTGGACATGCCATTGGCATTCCATACCGCCAGTCTAAGGTTTTCTTGCATTGTATTTGTTGCTGACTATGGTAATTACGAGCTCTAGCACCTTATCTAGGCTGTCCATCATTTTTTCTTCCATATTTTCAAGTCTGGTAGTTATATGTCCGAGTCATCTGTTTGTTGACCAGGGCGCTGTTTTTTATACTTGTTGTTCGGATTATAATCACTATTATTGTTATTAATTTTGTGCTGATCATACGACGAAGCATAGTCTTTTTGGTATTTTAGTACATCAGCGAATGAGGTACCCGCTCATATTTGTCTTGTCTCAGATATTATTTTCTGAATCTTCGGCACGGTTACGGGTCTTCTTTATCGTATTTTCCTTTCGTGCATTTATCTGTCCTCACGCCCTAACAATTTTCGGTGTGATTTTTGCCACACACTACACACTTAACCCTATCATCCCTTATTTTTTTCCGTAGGCAATCGATGGTATAGTGTTCTTCTGTACATTTTACGCATCTGCGCGATCGCTGGCAATATTTTTTGGTGTGGCCATATCGCTGAAATCTTCTACATTGTATAATTTCACGCACTGGTCTAGGTGGTTCGATCTTTATTTTAGTATACGAGAGATATTCAGTTTCGTATATTTCTTTGTTAGTGTTGTCTGGCCGTAGTTTTACCAGAAATAGAGGAGTAGGTTTTTTCGTCTCTCTATGTCTTATGTTGTTTATTCTTACTACTTGGTCCCAGATTCGATATCTCCTTTTTTAGCTCAACGATGTCTGTTGATGAATGTAGTCCTCTGATTACTATCTTGAATGCACGTTGTTCTCGCATCTGATATGTATGAAATTCAGTCTTTTTTCTTTTAATTTCGATACAATAGTCGTATAATCTTTGGAATTTATCAATTGTACTTTAACCGTGTTACTATTACTTCTTATGGCAAATCGGTTCTCTATATGCTGTTTGAGTAGTTTTGTTAGTGGTTCTATCTGTTGTACTCCGGATACAAATATCGGTGGTACTTTATCACGTTTGATTATTTGATCAACCGTAGCAGTTGGTAGTATTTCTTCCTCTTCATTATTCGTATCTTCATTTTCGGATAGTATCTCATAAGTGTTTGCTAGCGTTGTGGTTTAATAGCCAGTATTGTGTTATTTTCCTTTGTTTTTGTTTATTTCTTAATTTATTTACACTACTTTTTCTTTTTGTTTTTCCATTCATTATTAGTGGAACAGATAGAGTAGGATCAGATTCCTGGAAGTTGCCAGGTGTATCTGGTCTTCTCTTGAATACATATTTAAATGGTTTCGAATTGTGGTATAAGTCCCCATTCTGAGAAGCGTTTGTTATCACACTTGTTTGCCCTCGTGTTTTTGAGGCCGAATATATACTTACATATGGTAATATAATTAAATAATAATACATGCACATGAAATTGAACATCATAATAATTGTTGTTCGTTCAACAGGACGATTTAGTACGGAATTTGATAAAATGTAATCAAAATTACATGTTATTGTACCATCTAGAATTCTTCTAAATTCATCCCAGTGTGTTGTTCTATTGCACAAATTAGGTGTTTTTAGCTCAATTTGAGAACTTAGAGTAATTAATAATAGTGAGTGGTCTGCAGATAAATCAAGATAAATGCAGATAAATCAAGATAGAGAAGCAAGAATTCGATATCAAAAGGTTACTGTGCAGAGGAATATGAAAACAACATATCTTTGGTTATTGAAATTTTTTTGCATATAGTATGAGAGTATCTGAATGATTTTCTTTTATAATTATTTTTATATAACAATATCTTATAAAGTGTATATAGAAGTAATTTTTTGTTAAGTAGAAAAAATGTAATTTTATTAGATAATAAAAAAAATGACAAATGTAATAACGCGAAAAACTTAATTTAGTCAAATAACAGAATAAATCACGAATGATTTTTCTTTAATTACATAATATCTAATATATAGGTTAATTGAAATTATTTGGATTATAATTAAGTCAATAAAAGAAAAATAATAACAATACTTTTTTAAAAAAAATTTATTGAGTGTAGTAATTGCTCAGATGATTAGAGCTGTTTTTATAAGCAAAGAGGTCCGTATCATTAGCCCTGGCGAATCTTTTTTCTATTCTCTTTTGCTTTGTTTTGTGTACCGTCACTATGTATTTAGTTTCATAGCAAATTTTATCAATCTTGAATTAAAGCAATCGTATTTAGTGATCAAAACCCATAAACAATTAGCATTTGAAGAAACTAGATATACTGAAGAAGTGCGCAAAATTATTTTAAACGAGTTCTACATCGTTGACTTGTTATATGTCACAAAAATTTGAAGTCTATTTTGAATAGGGGCAGTTTCTGTCCTCGTAAGTAGTTGTCAAACGATATCGAGCTATTATCAAAAATGTCCTCTGTCAATAAACAATTCCATATGGTAAACATCGACAAGGGTAACACTGCCAAAATATTGGAAATGCATTTATATACCAATAGTGATGTATTCATATTCAAATCACCGGCACCGAACAAAATATAACAAAGCGGACCATACTCTCATTTATCGCAAGATTATATGATCCTCCGGGTCTTCTGGGGCCGAAAATTTAAACTGCAAAATTATTTATGCACACTTTATGGCAATCAAAAATTAATTGGGTGGGACGAAATTGTGGCATCATATATGAGAATACGGTGGATATGTCAGTGTTTACCATTCATCGAAGAGCATTGAAATACCTCCTAAATATACCCATTCACTGAATCTTGTTTACAAACTTTTGCGATTCTTCGGAATCCGAGTATGGTGCTTGCATCTATTAATGTTCAGTGTTCAACAATGAGTGCGAAGTTGGGTTAAATGGATCAAAACCACGAGTGGCGCCGGTCTCCAAGGTTTCTATTCCAAGATTGGAATTAAGTGCTGCCTTATTATTGCCCAATCTATTTTCAAAAATCACAACATCTATTGATTTGCCAATAATGGGCAATCTCATCTGTAAATATAAGAAATACATATCCAAAAGAATCCCTCAGATACAGCAGCTCACCACAAATACTGACTGCCATCATATACCTTCCGTGGACAATCCAGCGGATTGTTTATCACGGGGTCTATTTCCAGATGAAATAGCATGCCACGAATTATGGTGGAATGGGTCAACTTGGTTATTGGATCCAAAAACAAAGACAGGACTGCATAAATACCACTATCGTAGAAAGTCGTCCAAATACTGTAGCCACAGGCAATACTCCTGATTCGGATATATTAGTTAGGTTTTCATCCTTTTCTTTACTTATAAGGGTTATTTGCTATTTATTTCAATTTGCAAAAAAAAAAAACGCCGATACAAAACGACGATTCAAAACATATGGGTCCATAAATACGAAGTTAATAATGCAAGAAAAATATAATATTGACTATTGAGGTGTTTGGTATACTGAATATACTTAGTGGCCAAATTTCAAAGACTCTAAATTTGCGCAAATTAAAACTCACTCTAAATTTGCGAAAATATAAACACATAATATTATATTAAATGTAAACACCATTGCTTAACAAATTCAGGTGCATTAGGTGCATACTTAAAATCATCTAGATCTAGAAGCGATAAACAGGATTCTCAACCGAATGAAGCAGAATTGTTTAGCGGCCGTACATTGAGTTGATCGGTCGGTGACACAATGTGTTGAATAACCATTATTAATGAGTATAGTACAAGAGATAGAGGAAGTGAAGATACTGGTTATAGATCGTGGACAATGACTGTTGTTCGTATATATGATTGGGTTAGCCTGGGATAGGTAAATATACACTTTATATCAATTTAAAGTATAATTTATTTATGGTAAATAATTATTGTACAATTTTTTCATGATTTTTCAATACAATCGTTCAAGATTTATAGACAAATCTCTTTTTTCTATTTTTTTTTTTTTAATTTTTTAATTTTTTGATTATTAATAAAAAATTGTATACAAAAACTATTCTTAGAAATATACATTACATACCAATAATAATTGGGTATGTAGACCTGCAAATAATTTCTAATTTAATATAAATTTACTATCTAAAATAATTATATTATTGATATTTAAGTATCTTACAAATTAATACTTTAAGTTTGGTAGCACAATAATTCGATTGTAAATAACTGAGTATAAAAACTATTATAAAATTTGAATTTAATTGTTTTAACAGAAAATATTTATTTCATCATACAAATGAAAGTCACTGTTACCAAAGAAATTAACTGTAGAATGTGTTTTTGTGTCAATCGAGCTTCGCGCTATGGTAATCGATAAAAACAAGCCAAGTTTCTACTGCTATAGACAAATGGTCACTTGCAACTATTGCAGTAGAAACTATGACTTGAAAGCACACATTTATTTTCATATACAATATTAAATCGGATGAGGATGTTAGTAAAAACTTATAAATGTTAATTTTAGTGGAACTCAAGTTTCAGATATAACAAAATTAATTACGTTCAACTAAATTTTTATCAACTTGTTGTCCAGAACATTTAATAACATTTTTTGTATAAAATTTTAAAAACATTGACCCAAAGATATTTGCAACCAAGACCATAAGTTTTAGATATCAACTTTTATTGTTAGACTAATAACATAAATACTAAAATAATTATTCTAAATTCTAAAAAGTATTTACAAAAAATAAAAAAAATATTTAAAGTACGATAAACAATTAAAATGCATTCCATACAGAGGTTAATTAATAATTCTTCACAAATTAACAATTTTACAATAAAATTGTCATTGTATTTATATTACAGGGTAACCGTCGGGAAGGTTTACTGCTTTATATAGGTTTACTGCTTTATTTAGTGATTAAATATTGTATTATATCTTCAGAATTACGCAGTGGTGGCTCGTAACTGATCAACTAGGTTATGCAGCTGTTAATCAATATGTCAAAATTCATAGGAGTATTTTCGCAACATTTTTTCAAATATGAATAGTAACCAATATTAACATATTTTAAATATATATTTAGAGTTCTAACTTCTATTTCCGTTAGCCCCGGCAATATGTGACAATGTAAATTTGTCGAGTTTTTACTTACCCCACGAAAAGGTGGCAATCGGAATTGAAGGTATACTATTTTATTTGTCACTCTCATTTTACCAGCGTGTTGCATAATAATCATAGTTATACTACTAAATCAAAGTAGTTAATTACTAATTTAAATTGTATATTGTCGTCTTAAATTGTCCTCTAGCGAATGTGATTATTACAGTGCAATAAAGTAACACGACATTGTAAGAACTTCTGTAAATTCTAGTAAAATATTTTTCATTTTTCTATTATTTTTCCCGGAAAAACTGTTATAATTAAAGAAAATTTAATTTCATCAATTTTACAAAAAATATTAAAGACGTATTTGTGTAATTAATTTAAAATGAAAATCTTTAAAATCTTTATTGCTCACAAAGTTATGAATGATTGAAAGTACCAGAATGAAAGATTTTCAAATGCAATTTTCTCGGTCCTGGATAGTTTTCCGAAATTAAAACCCACTTAAAAAAATTCTAAGCATGTTATCGAATTCAGATTGAATATTATCCATATTAATTTTGGCACACATATACATCACGAAATATAAACTGTTAAAATTTATAACTACGAGTACATACTACATAATCGTAAATACAATGATTCAATGATAATATAAGAAATACGTGAATGCACTCAATGCACTTTTAGTTAATATTTTTTTGGTAAAATATTCGTAATTATTTTTATCTATCAAAAATAAAATAAAACTAATTAATTAAATTAAAACTTTTGAAAATGCTATTTGTGTTTATATATAAAATGCATTATTGCACTTAATTAATCTAGAAATTAATCAACTCAGTCATTTTTTTTCAAATCATTTGTTGATAATATTGTGGCATTTATGGATGTTTTTATTGATGGTATCAAATTTGCTTCTGTTTTTATTGCAACTGCCATTGTATTTGACGATGATTTTTGTTTTTTATATGCCTGAATATAAAAATTCATAAATAGAACAAAGAAAATTGATGCATTTAATAATAAAAGTGCTGAAATAAATGCAGGAAAACCACACTCTGATGATAAGGCACGAATTGTATGTCCTATACATAAAACGAATTGCGCCTAAAATAAACATGAAAACAAAAATTAGTATTGATTATTTAAAAACATATTATTTGTTGATTATAATTTAAATAAAGTATTGGCAACTGTGCATGATCGGCTCAATTGTTTTAAGTACCGTCACTCCAGCGTTAATCTGACGCTCTGCTTAGAAGTTGATATTAATAATATGTTAGCAAATTCATACTGCTTATGTCAAATTATGATTACTTTCTTATTCAATTTCATTTTTTGTGAGATACAGTAGACAGTGAATGGAATGGCTGACAATCAACTTGAGGTGACTCAATCTATTGATACTTGTGGTGTCGATGAGAACACCATTACAAAGTATATCAAATCTGTAGCGTGGTGGTAATATGTCAATCAAATTACAGTTGTTCGGTTACAGGCTTGAATAATTCAGTAGTGTGGTAAATAAATTCGAAGTTACATTAATCATTAATTTCATGTGCGTTCCATTTAACTTCAGCTCGATGGAAAAGATTTTCACAGTAAATTCATAATCAATATAATTTAGAATAAATACATCATGTACGACATTTAAAAGTTCGTGTTCAAAATATACATAACTTTGTTGAAATCATGCAAAAATTCTGAATTTGAACCAGTAAGGGTCTTTTATCATGGGAATATCTATTTTGTTATCCGTCGTTGCATCCCAATTATTTTTAAATTATTAAAACACTAGATATAAGCATTAATGATAAACAAAAGTATACTGATATCGTCAAAGTATAGCTCTATTAAGGTTATTTATAAGGAAGAGTCATTAAATAAATAGAACAACTACCTTAACAGTTTTTATAACAATAGGTTCAAATGTTTACTACTTTTTTGTTGAATAGAGCCTCCTGGTGCAGATAAAAAGACATATAAGACGTTTTCACTTCAAATGTTTAAGATTATAAAAAAAAAATCTTTTTTAATTAACAAGCGTAAATTACCACCACAATGATATGTCTTTTTTACAGTAATCTCGGTTTAAATTTAGGTTTATTAAAATTTAATTGAATAAATTTGCAGCGCATTCATGGTGTTTGCTATTTACAATCTTATTATGTTAATGTATATATAAAATGTATTAGTTATATATATAAAATGTATTAGTTATTGATCACGATTTTGAGCCAGTACCTGCACTTTTACTCTACATTTTTAGGTCGACCAAGTCTTGTACAGCCCTGTGGATTCCAATCTAATACATATCTTGCGATATTACAGATCGGATGTCTCAGTGTAATAGTTTGATTAATATATTATTTTATAGTGATGTACACGTAGCATATTTGATGTCGCGGATGATATTTATTTAGGTTACACGGAACTAATTCCATTTTTCATCGTCGGTCAAATGACTCTCAAAATGAGGCACTTATTGACGAAAACTTGAATTTTTAACATGATGATATTTGTCACTTTCCAATTCTCGTAACAATAGAAGAGATAAGCAATTTGTCTAGAATAGACACAATTTGAGTCCACAAGAAAATTCAAATCCGAAACAATCAAAGGAATCAAGAAAGCTACGGAAACGATAGCAGTTAACTATATCACCAATAGACAAGCCAAACTAAACAAGGCGACAAGGGAAATAAAAATATTACTGGAAAACATCAAAAACGATTTTTTTCAAGATTATTTTCTAAACCTAGACAACACTAGGGAAACCGATTATTCACTGTGGAGAGCAACAAGAAAACTAAAACGCTCGCAACAACATATACCACCAATAAAAATGACAAATGGAAAATGAGCAAAAATTGCCACATCATGACTTTCAGTTATTAAAATCATATTTGGAAGGTAGAAAATTCATGGTAAGACTTTGGGTAGAATGTTCAGAATTACTGGGCATAAATTCTAGTGTACTACAAGCCAGCGTAATAGGACCTACATTGTACTTATTATACACAACAGCAACATGTTTGCAACATTTGCTGTTGATACAGCCATATTGTCATCAAGTATTTCACCAACGGCAGAATGATTACAAAATGGTTAAAAACATGGCGCATCAAGACAATCGAGAATACATCGATACAATAAACATTCATTACCAGAAGGTATACAAGTCCAATAGTTGCATTAAACAATGCCACATTAACGCAATCAAATTCTGCAAAATATTTGGGACTTCACCTAGATAGAAGATTAATGTAAATATATAAGCAGTAAACACAAACAATTAAGATTATAATTAAACAAAATATACTGGCTAATAGGCCGAAATTCACAACGGTCGCTTCATAATAAGATTCTCGCAATATTAAAACCAATTTGGACATACGGAATTGAATTATGGGGAATAGCCAGTAATTCGAATATCGAGGTGCTTGAAAGATTTCCGTCAAAAATTCTTAGAGCAATTGCCAATGACCTACAAATTAACGAAAGTGCTTCAAGCCGACAGATTTACCGAATAGATTTTAAGATTTATTGGTATTTTTCATAAAATTCTATATGGCCATAAGGAGTTCATTAATTTAAAATAAATTAAAAGTAAACTAATGTTTTTAAAACGTAGTAGATCATTGGATCTCTACCCCACATGCCAATTAAAATTGACCTCAAAATTTATAAATATCTAATGTATAATTATATGTGACATAATATATAAAAAGATAGAAATAAATCATAGAACAAAAAAAAAAACATTTTTTTTCATTTCGGACAGCAATAATAACTCATCACATCTTTTTTATCAAATGTCAAAACTTAATTGAATATCACTAACATTGCGCCGATGCGGTGCTTTTAAAACTGTAAAGTTCTGTCGTAGTGGAACTTATTGTAAACTTCATTGCGGTGTTAAAATGCACAGTTTGTGGCGAATTCAATATTATACATTGCCATTTATTAATTTATTTATTTGAAATAAATTTAAAAGTTTTTCAAATAATTAGTGTTTAGTAATGACGAATTTTAAAATTTGAATTTCAAGCCAATCATATCTAAATTGCTCCAATCTCATTCAATATTTGATTACATGTTACCATTTCACAATCTTTCATGCTGCAAGAAAATTCAAAGACTTAAAAATGAATATATTTCAGGTTTTTTTTTTCATAAACAAATGAATCAGATGCAGTTTCCGATATAATCATACAATGTTGATGTAGGTTATCAATTCATATACATGTAAAAGTATGTTTTATGTAATTTCAACTGTGCATTTTAAAAAATTTACAAATGAAATATGCACGAGTACATATTGTGGAATTTTTGCACAATTAATATTATTGCATTATAGAATGGCGAATAATTCGCGCAATTCATAATTACAGCACATATATATAGAAATGGAAGTCAACTAATGAACCGCTGAAAATCAAAGGAAATAAAAATGATCAATTACAAAATGTAGAAATGCTAAGTTCTTTTGAGGTCATTTTATGTTAGTCGACACATGTTCATTTAATATTTACTGTTTACAAGCTTTTCTTATTGCATTTTATGAGAATATATATATATATATATATATACATATATATATATATATATATA
>JANSTX010023394.1:0-15557 GCA_027564355.1 Penthetria funebris | reverse complement strand
TATATATTATGTTGTGATCCGTTAAACAATTCCCAGGGCCTACAATAATTGGCGATGCCAATTATATTTCTCTCGTTCTTTTCGTCTTTTAATTTCTTTTGTATATTATTATATAGTACGTCAGCGTGATAGCTTTACTGTGGATGCAATTAACATTTTTTGATTCTATTACAGATATATATGTTCATATCATTTGCATACAATCCATCATTAAAACGATTCATTTTATATATAATATACGTCCAGATGTGTCCTATCGTTCACAGGATTACTGCAAAGAGGTAATATATGAGAAAAAAATTGATTGGTTAACAGTGAGTTGTCTTTGGTTGCAGATGACCCAATAAAAATTTGAGAAAATCATGACATTATGGTTTTAGAATAGACAACGATATATTCATTATAGTTAGTAACATGAAAGGGTAAAAGAAGTAAATTGATCTTGAATCCACATAACTGTTAATGTAATAATCGAGAATATTAATATAAGTCCCATTAACTAGAACGGAATATAAATATTCTTAACTTGGATTCAATTATAGTATAATTAGGATAATTTATTCTATAGCTGACTAATGACTTATGAAGTATCAGATTTATTGTCATTTTCCTCAATCTGATTCAAATTAGTTTCTATAAAAGCAAATTCATTAAGAATTATTGCAGATTTGATACATATTATCATCGAAGTAAATCTATAATAATTTGTATTATATTAAAAGATCTTATGATCAGTCTTATTTTCTCATTTTTGAACTAAACAGTTCTACTAATAATATATAACAATGTAAGGCAATATACCATAAATATATATTCAACATATTATGACTATATTTTCTCTAGAATTTATACATCTTAATTTTTTTTTTTTTTTTAAAGAAACCATTTATTATTTCAAACCCCATCTCAATTAACAAACAGAAAAAATATTTATTCTCATATAAATGGTGCAAATAACAAAAAGTCATTCGTGGTGAATAATAATATGCCATAGTGATCTTACCCTTCAAATTGCAACCAGAAAGTTAAATATTTGATTGCACAAAAGATATAAAAACCAAAATTGAACGTGATTGGAATTTTAAACGTATTGATTGTTGGTCCTTTGGTCGGACGTCGGTATTATTATTATTATTATTATTACAACTACTATATATTATTATATGTATGGAATAGCGGGTAGAATGGAATTATGGTAATGGACTTTGAAAATCAATAAGAATATTTCCTATTTTATTATAATATTACATTAAATTTACTTATAAATAGTAGAAATGTATGAGTATCGGGAATAGCTGTAGTTAAGCTAAATACGAATATATAATATAGACGTTAGAAATTGAAATTGATTGCATATATTCCTTTTAATTTGCATACATTTAAATTTTAATATTACAGAATTACATATTAGATGAAATCAGCATAATCATCAGTCATTGCATGAATTGATTCTATATCTATATTAAATTCTTTAAATTTGGCATCATATAATATAGTTTTGGTGATAATCTTCTATTCTATTTATTATTATATTTTCAAGTATCACTTTTTGAGGGAAAATTGATCAGCGATGTCATCAGATCATAAACCATACTAATCAGTATATTTTTCTTAGATGCATCATCAATTACCGAATTTATAATAGTTTGCATTCATTTTAAATTTTATGATTTTCTACCTGATTTTAAAAGTCGAAATTTGCATGCACTGTAAATTTATTGAATGATTAAAGTGGATTGTAGGAGTATATACCATATATTAATCCATGGTCACGAATGGAGCGACCGACTATCATCGTTTCTCAACCAATATTTACCTCTCCACGCGGTGTCGCTGGTAACTCGATAACGGTATATGTCAGTAATTGTATGATCAAGGCTAAAAAAAAAATGGTGTTAATGTCGTGTTTGTAGCATACTAATAATTTATGAGAAATGCTTTATTTTTCATGAGGGAAAACTTCATAGTTTTGCATACTCAGAAACATTCAAATTAACAGCAACAATACCTAATTTATAACGTTCATCTGTTTGCCTTACTCGATATCACAATCATAACGCATTGATTCAAATTTTATTTTTTATTTATTAAATTCGGCAATGAACCAACAATAATTGTCAATGGTTAACTTTTTTTCTTTCGAGTAAGATTGATAAAAATACACTTCCAAGTTCAACCCAATGTCGTTTAATGTCATACGTATACAGGACAAGTTTGATCATATAGTGTTACCGAGTTACCTCTATATGTATAGGAGTTCGATAGAAAGGATATTTATTAATACACCTGTATAACTTATTTTACCCATTATTCATTATGAAATATTTAACATACATTTTAATTACTGTATAGTCTGTAGGTATAATATAAATTTCATTTTTATGTTTATCGCATAATAATCTATAAGTAATCTACCAACTAATACAATAATTAGTTTCCTTTTTTCCCAATCAATTGAATAAATTATACTAAGATTATGTAATTGAAGTTGTAAAATGTATTACATATGCTGCTTGTATATTAAAAAAAAATCGCAATTTGGTATACACGAGCCAGTAAACGATTCTGAAATTATTCTTATTTTATTGTAAAGTAGGATTATGCCTTTTAAAATCGCTTCGTATAAATATTTCTGTAATTGCAATTAATGGATAACTTATGTTTAAATACACAGCCTTTATAGGAATTGAATAATGAATTCAACCGCTTCAATTTAAAAACATACAATTATTAGGACATAATTAAATATTTACAATTATTTTTCCATGAATTGATTCATGGACATGTTCTGTTTACGAGCGCGCGGTTGTAACTTTGTTTAAATAACAACACCTTAAATAATTTCAGGTCAAAACAAACAGCTCATTGTTTGCACGTACCAAGCACTAAGACTTTGAAGTCCAGTAGGATAATTGAGCCGGTATTTGGCAGTGCTAAAACTAAAATAAACAAATATCCTAAATAACATTATTGAAGTTCTTTGAGGAATAAAATAATCAAAATTTATCATAACAGAGAACATCTTGCCCTTTTAACTTACAAAGTAATTTGATGATGAATCGCCTCATTTAGCCCATTGATGATATCGAATATTTTGTTAAGTGGAGGACGAGAATTTCATCGCAATCAATATTGTCAATTAACGACATTTCTCAAATTACAGATATTCCAGTCTATATATTATAGAACCTCGCGATTCCATTTGAACTTATATTCTGACTATTAATATAGGCACAGATGCAGATCATATTGTATTTTTAGGGTTTGTAGTATAGTAAAACAAATGACTTCAAGTATTAGTTTGCTATAATCCAGCACAACTTTACCCTTTTTATTATTATACATCAAGGTTAATAGAATAGACACAAATTATTACTATAGATTTATGGAATTTGTCTTTATTGAAAAATCTCCAGTATATTTCAGTATATAACTTCTTTATCGAAATTTACTTGTCATTTGACGGTAAATATTTATGAAGTTTAATATAAGTACTTACGAGTGCATGCATTATTTTGATATTAAATTTTATATTGCTTTCAGCATCATATGAGTCTTTCTCAAAGTAACATAGTTTCATGTTATTAGATTTAATAAAACTAAATCTCAGTTAAGTCTTTACAATAGACTTCCTAAAATAGGACTGCAATAGGGTAAATATACATATAGGTTTTTATTATATATAAAAAAATATCCGTATATAGAAAATATTTTCTTTTAAATACATTCTCAAAGAATAAACACTGTATGTGTCATTTAATACCTAAATACCGTATGATAGGAATGACTTATACACCTACTATTGATGTAAAAAAGAAGATTTCAATGATAATCATATGTACAATTACATTTTTACAAGCAATAATTAGACTTTCCATATTGGCATTTAAGTATTTTATGCGATAAATTTCACCGTCATCACCTTAACCATTACGCCACAAGGGTGTATAGCATAATAATGTCAATTTGCCCAATTAATAGACATGAAATATCAAATTTCAACAGAAATATCACATTAGCTTACAATTTAATGTAAAACATTAATCATTAGTTAGTAAAAGATTTGTATAGTTCAGTAGAGTGTTGTGTAAAGTCATAGATGAGATGTTCATACACAAAGTTTGAAAACAATAACTGAACTCTCAAGTATTTTGTCCATCGATCTGTTTTCTAAGTCACATTAGAGGTCAACTATGTTTCGATTGAATATTTTGCTTGCTATATGGTAAATTTTTTTTCATGCTGTTTGAATTCGCTGCATATTACCTGCACTTTTACGAATATTTTCACAGATTCTGTCATATTATAAGGGTGATAATAATTACAATAGAAGAATATAAATGATGGTCGTCTTATCTAAAAAGTCAGATTTTCTGTAAGAATTCCAAAACAGTTTACACTAAGTGATGTATATTAAGTATACATATTTTTCTGCAGTAAAACTATGTATGTGCATTAAAACCTGATTTATTTTTCTTAAGGAATTTTCCCCTAACATTACAGGATAATATGTTGTATAAAAATATACCAATTGAATTGAAATGTATGGCATGGTATGTATGAGAATAAATGTAACAACATATTTAGAATAAGACGATAATATGATAATCATCCCTTAGTCATCTTCTAAGTGCTGAATTGCAATTTTTATTAAACACGATTATTTTCTATCGAGAAAATGATTAAATGAAATGAATGTACCATTAAAGTAAAGATAATACATTTTTTTGTTTCTTGACACAAGGATTATGGGTGGTTGATAAATGGAAATCAGTGATGTTTGAAGTAAGCAATTTTGAAAATCTTACCATTTCATAAATTATCTTCTTTTTGAACAGTTTTTATTGTTATTTTTATATATATTTAACTTCCATATTGTTTAAATTTATGTAATTCATTAATATTCGTTATGGTGTACAACCTATATTTGAGTTCACTATTTGATGTGGAAATTATTTTGAACTACTACATGGTATGAGCTATTTGGTATTTGATAAAATCTTATTAGTTCGTGAATGTGTATGTTTCATATTTTTGATCGTTACATTTGATAATGTTGAAATGAGATACGATACTAACTAGGAGAAAAATTAGTAAAAACTTGTAATGACTTATACACCTACTAATATTTTGCAAAATATGTTACATCAATTACAATTCAACGAATCCAATGGTACATCGATTGTAACAATTATTGAGCATGGAATAATTTTATTAACAATTTTGTATGTGTAAGGAAATATAGTTAAGATACAGTGATCGTTTGAAGTGTATACAAACAGCATTTCGTATCATTTTGTACCACAAAGGTGCATTATGATATTAATTTGTTGTTTCTAATATATTTTATAACATCAAATGTTAACTGAAAAACTAAATTAGTTTCCAATGTATACTGTAGAAAACATGTAGTTGTTTGGCTAATTAGTTGATAGTATATCAGATAATATATTCATGTACACACTCAATACATGATACGAATTCATAATGTACTTTTTTTACAGGATTCGATCCACTGTTTATAATAAACTTTTTTTTATTATTGTTGTACTTCACTGATGCATTTTGGCGAATTTTATCTATTAGATAAACTACATTTCTCAGTATAATTTATCTCTCTAAAAAAAACATATGTGCAACCATAAGTTTTCTTTATATTATAACTAGTCTAACTTATTGAATGCAGTTTAACGTCATGTCGAGTGTGGTTTTAAATTTAAATTTAGTGTTTAAGAGAATTAAATCGAATTAAAATTTAAAATATATTCTAAATGCTCAGCATATTTTTCCATGTAGTACGAGTATGCATAAATTATTGTTATTAACTGAAACTTTGAAAAATTTATTTAAATAAAAATGTTAAAATAAAATACAGATTAATTCCGCCTTTTACAAATTCTATTCTTGTTCAGTTTGTGATGTTTTCTGGTTTAATTTATACGCTTTTATTTGTCGATATTTGAATTTATTAAATTGCCAAATTATTCAATAAATCTAATGATCAAAATGAAAACATTTTTATGATAAATTATAACAAATTCAATAAAAATTTAAATAAATATTAAATGAAAAAAATAATGTAACCCTCTATACTCTATTAATGTTATATGCAAGTACTATATTTACCATCAAAAATATTATTCTTTAGATTTATAGTGCAATTTTGTGTAGTAATAAATTTGGCAGTACTTCAGTAATTTACTTCATTGATCGATTGATTGACCTATATGAATATATTAATATATTGATATATATATATATATATATATATATATATATACCACTTATGTAAAGTGGTGGTTAAGGTGCTTGCCTCTCACAAAGAATTCCCATAAAATATGTTCTGCCATTTTTTGTTCTTCTGTTCAATATCGTCTTTAATATGCTCACATTGTACATATTTCATACCTATTAATACAAGGTAGTGGAAAATTTCAAGTCGTCTATAGTAGATTATGTTACAAAAAGGTACTCATTCATTCTGGAATTTAAAAATGATCCGGTTCTGATTTCATACGTTTGAACCATATTAATTTACAATAAGATTTTAATCTCGGTATATCAACCTTTGATTTTAATTTTAATTCTATAAACATTTAAATACACGATACACAAAAATAACAAATTATATTTTGGTTGATCAACTTCTATATATCTTTTAACGTTTTTCTACCAATTTTGAATATAAACCGTCTACAATCATCGGAACTTTAACGCCTCAAGAGAAATGCATGTAATATCAAATATAATTTTAAGTAAGTATAATTGAAATTTGTCAACTGGAAAATATAGGTTCAGTAATAATTACCCAGTCATACATTTGAATATTTCAATATAAAGTGGTAAATAAACCGTTAGCTACCTTGGTTGTTGTTGAATAATTTTTTGAACCAGTCAACAAACACGACATTAACACCATATTTTTAGCCTTGATTGCCTTGTATCTAGCAGAAAAATCGTAACCTGTTATTGTTCGCTGATGCCATCAATATCCCACTTAATGCAGATATCGAATTTTAAATGAATCATTCTTTGTTATAGAATGTTTATTCAACTTGTGAATATGTTGCACATGATTGTTAAATTTTTTGCGTAGCAAATTCGATTATATCCTTTCATAATTGGAAGTTGAACACTTTAACACAGCATATTTTCTTCTTTTTGTAATAGTGAAAGTACATGTACGAGTATTACGATTATGTAGATGTTAAATTTTGCATAACCTACTAGTTCAATATTATATAATTATAAAGTGTTATACATTATGGCATTAATTTTCTTTAATTCCCAATTTTTTATTCCCATTTTTTTTGAATGTCATTTTCTAAACATTGTATACGATTAAACTCATAGTTCATTCCATTCATTCCTTTACACAACAAATATAAACCGATTATTCCCTATTATTTCAACTAACATCATTATTTGCATCGTAGCAGTTGAATTTTCCCAGTGTAAAATTGAAAACAATTTGCATGTTTAGTAGGATTTTCTAGGATCAATTTCCATTTAGCTTATGCCTGTGCCTATTATATTTTACGTGATATATACATGCCATGGTGTATATAAGTGTATATATAGCCTGTATTATTTGTATATATAGTTATATTTTAAAATGAATTTCTACTTATTTGTTTGCATAATGCTTAAGTAGGATTGAATTTAGAGTTTTAATGTTAGCACGTACAAAATTGATATTTTTCGTATTTAATTTTGTTTGTTAAATGGAAAAAAAAATCTACGGCCATATAGACAGTTCTGTTCTGATTATTAGTTCAAGTCATTGAAATAAGGAAAGCTTAGAATGCCTTAATATAGTAAATGAACCATTTTTTTTTTATGGGATCGTTATTCTAAATATATTATTTTTATATTGCTCTGAAAATATTTGATAACCGAAAATTTTATCTAACAAATATATATATTTATATATATATATAAATATATAGTACATACATACTCGTACCATGTTTTATATTTTGGTAACTTTATTTATGTTAACACTTTAACATCCCTTTTTGATATTTTTTGAAGTCTTGGGAAAACGCACTTCAATATGATGGAATATTAGAAAGGATTTCTTTTTTGTTTTCTTTAAAAATCCCTTAAGTTTTATTTATATTTCTTGTTATCTTGTTCAACTTTATTTATATAAAAAAAAAAACGAAGTGAAAGAAAAAAAAATAAATTTATATTTGTGGTTTAGAGATTGATGAAAAAGTAAAAATTGGATTACCTATATATTTTAAAAGGAAAAAACTTATTCCATAAATCATGTACATAGTTCTATTTTTATGTGTTAAATAAACAATGTTCTTATAGGATTCTTTATAATTCAATAAATGTAAAGAATATTAAAGATTTAAAAGATCATCAAATCTTAAGAGTGAAAATAGGTAAAATTTTAGAATCACAACAATCAAAGAAATTATAAATTATACCAGATATTTTGCTACAAAAATTAGTCAAAAAAAAATGAAAAAAAAACTCTTGCTATTACTTTCTACATACTTCATCCTCAGACACGAAAACTCTATCTTTAACCGTTTCCGAGATATTTGCATTTTAAACAAAATACATCTTCTAAAGATTATGATCTCCTAATACAAATCCACAAACCTATGAAATGTACCAACGTTTTTCATTAAAATCAAAAATTTATGAGGCAAGCAACAATTGATGCAGTAAAAAATTTGTTTAATACCCCTGAACAAATTTCAAAATAAAAATATCATTTTAGTATCAGGCAAGCAGCATTTTCAGAAAATGAAAATTTTACTTATGCATGTCATATGAATTTATTACAAACGCATACAAACGAATCAATAAAATTGCTAACCACATATGTTAACACTTTATTTTAAAATTTCTTATATCCACACAAATTAACCAATTAAAATTGGCAAATTTTAAAATTCAATTTTAAAAAAAAAAATTTAAATAATATGAAAACAAAGCACTATCGAGAACCAATTAGATTTGTCAGAATTTTTCAATCACCATTTTAAATGTTTTGAATTTTTCAAATCAATTGAAAATAATGTAGACCAATTTTTGGAAATTTACAATAAACATAATGAAATTTTAAAGACATTTGAATGGGACGTTTTACTTTTAAAATTATTGTTTTTAATATTCAATATTTTCTGGTAATGGGTGATATTATAAGGTTTGGTTTATTTTAAACTCATTATTTTAGATAATTAAATATTAAATAATAGCAAATGAGAATGTACTATGATTGTTATATATTTCTGTTTTGTTATAAAGTCTTTTAAAAATCTAATTTTAATGAATTATATGATTAAAAACTATGTACTAAATTTGTTGGATGTTTTTTAATATAAGCTATTTCGAATTACGTGACTTAAAAAATGTATCTATTTGAAAAAAAGGAAAACAAGATATAAATAGTAATTTATAAAATATATTTGTTATTAAAAATTGCAATTTCTCGTAAACGGTTGGTGGTAGAGTCATGGTGTAAACGGTAAAATCCGTAGTAATGCCTACTACATTTTATACAGATATGTCAGATATTCTTCTATAACAATTAGTCTTAAAAAAAAACAGAAAAACTTGTACTATTACAATTATATCAGCATCGTTTTAATTGTAAAAGATGCACAACGAATTTCTGCATATTTCATCTTCAGACACGAAAACTCTATCTATAACCATTTCCAAGATATTTGCATTTTAAATAAAATACATTTTCTAAAGTTTATGATATCCTAATATAAATCCACAAACCTGTGAAATGTACCAATCATCAAAAACAAAAATTGCAATTTCTCGTAAACGGTTGGAGTTAAAGACATTGTGTAAACGGTAAAATATGTAGTAATATGCCTATAACACTTTATATAAATTAAAAAAGTATATTTGTGAGCAGGAATTTATAATTTAGAAGACAGTATATAGTTGTATTTTCACCAACTCTATTTGACTTTAATATATACGTACACTAAAACTTGCAATATTCTCCAGAGTTTTGAAAGCTAATTTTTATGGAATTAGTGAAACTATTTTACCAAATAAAATAAAGCATATTTAGTACTACCCACATTGAATTTAATAAAATTCAAATATTTACGAAAAACGATCAACGAAAATTTCAATTTATTGACAGTCTATACAATCACGAAATCACAAGACGAGAGTCACAAAAAATAAATAATAGCCTAGATATTTGATAACTATAAAACAAGTGATTGCCTAAGCAGCATTATATATACTAAGTAATCATTTACAGAGCTTAATTTTATGATATATTAATATATAAATATATTGCATAATATCAACAGCTATCTTAAATATCCTAACCTTTGGCATCATATTACTATATAGAAATCAAATTCATACAGCTTTATTATTCCACGTTTAACAACATAATTTAAATTTATGTAAAATGCCTATATGTCATACATTAAAACTACAAGTCAAACTTGTGACATTGATGTACATAAATGCATTTATGGTAAATTTTATGATTAAAAAAATCATTTGAAATATATTTCCATAATTGTATAAAACATGTATGTTTAATGTTGTTCTAGGTATATTATATTATGTTGAATTCTATGGTAAGACAAGAATTATTATGAACATGGAAAAGGATAACAAAATAGGACTTTAAATGGATGTGACATTAAATATAAAACACTCTTATGAAATTTATTCATAAATGATAATATGAGTAATATATTCATTATTTCTTCAGAGGCCATATTTGAATTATGCATCTAACTATACATGCATTAAATTTCAGTAACAACACAATAATAAGAAAATATAAATTAATTAACGTTGTTAGACGTTATATTTACTTAGTGATTATTGAAAAATATTATAAGTTAGTTAATGGTGAATAATTTACAAATTATTATTTACTTTTTTTAAATGCAGTTCATTAATAACATTTCTTACTTGTCGATACATCATCGAAGTTCCATGAATTAATCTTTCCAATATTTTCAATATTCCTTTAACGGGACGAAAGAAGTGATCGATTATTATCTAGGTTATTAAATTCATTTTCAACCACACAAATTGTGACCGGTAATTTGACCATAATTTATGTTATTCTCTGGCGTATATGCTTGGTTCTAAAAACTAATGTAAAATATCTAGTCAACAAAATAGTTAGTTACTACATTATCCATTAAAAACTGTGAATTTATAATTTGTTTTGGTTGTCCTTTGATTTTACTTGCATATTAGAAATATCAATTTAATATAATTAATATTGTGGTAGCGTTAACCACAAATTTACGATTATTTTGACGCCAAGAACTTAATTAAATAATTGAATAAAACGGGTGTAATGTGGAAGACTTACTTGTAGAGATACGAAAGTTTCTAATTTTCTCATTATTAGAATCTAATACAAGTTTCCAAATAGTATTGTTTTAAAGTTGTTGAAAACCTTGGAAAATCATAAATTTCTATTTTCATTGCATTTTATTATATATATTTATATATAGATACATATTTGTATGTACTATATAAATTCTTGCCATATGAGTTACCTCATTAAAAACTACAACTGGAAGTAATGGAAGACCCAGCCAGGTACATGCATGAGCTGAAATATTTGATAAATGTTTATAAATATACATATTCATATATATTCAAATATATACGAATATCTATTGTAATTATTGCTAACTAATTAAGAAACTTCTACATTAGAAATTTACAAGCTTAGATTTTTGCTTCAAGTTTTGTCAAAGTTCAATTTACGCAAAATTTTCACAATGTTATATACTTATTTTATGGCTATGGTTTATAAATTAATTTCCATATGAAATAAATATAATATTATGTACGTGTATGATGTTGACACTAATTAATATTTGATTGTTTTTTGAATAGACTTTAATTATTATAGTATAATATATTTTTACCATCTAATATTATGAATATAATATATGCCTTCAACGCATACTTTTTATGTATACTCTTTACAAAACTTTATAATTATTTTTAACCTTCTCAGAACTTATGTTTTCCTGATATTTAAGAAGAAAAATATATGTACGCACACATACTTTTGTGACCGCACTCTTTATACACCACAAACTTGCTTCTTATACGACTATATGTACTACATTTACAATGCTTCATTTTCATTTACGGTTTGGTCAAACTTCAACCGATACTTTTATTCATATTCTTTATTATGGATGCTTTTTATTTGTAACTATTAACTATTGCCAGATAAACGTAACTTAACACCTGGAAGTATTTAGTGAAATATAGGATTCGAGGTAATTAGCTATACTAGAACAACACACCTTCTAAGATTTTTTTCGTATGCTAATTACAACGCTTAAGTGAACTGTATAGAATTTTAAATTCTCATCTGGAAAAATTTACTTTAAAACTAGCATTAACATTTTTTTCAAATCTCAAGTCATCATGAATTCATAATTTATTCTGAAAGTAAACATATAACTGTTAATATCGAATTTTTACGATAAAAACTGCTTTATGGGTAAATTTAAAACTTTCACGGAGGAATTCTATCTTTTATTTGATAAAATCCTTTTAGTGAATTAAGATTTTTATTGAATTTTATCAAGGCGCTGATTAACAATTGTGTTTATGTGTAATACATTTGTTAATTTATTTGCCATTTCTATAATTCAAATGGCTGTGTATTTATTAATTTTGTAATAATTTGATGTTGCCAGCGATATTGGCACGGACCCGGATTAGCATTTTCTGTGTAATACAGTTGTTAATTTATTTGCCATTTCACATAAATTGTATTTATTGGTTTTGAAATACTTTGATGTTTGTAGAGGAATTGGAATGGATTCGTATTAACGTTACCTCGGCAGTGTTACAAGAAGATCATTCACTACCGTTGATATTTCTATATATATTTGACTGGTTTTTGTAAAAATAACATCTAAATCATTTAGTTTTTTTTAAAATATTTTTACAGAATGTATTATCAAGGCATGAATCGGCTCATCACATCTCCAATTACAACACCAAGCAATAAATATATTTTTCTGTATACTGTTTAAATCTGGAGTATAAATCTTTTATACCATTTACTGATTTTAAATAATAAGGAGTCTATTAAATGACTACTTCTATACACCTTAACTACTTTTTGATTCCATTAATACATATTTTTTTTTTTTTTGCCACTTAGAAGCCCGACATTAGTCCGACATTAGACCGGTATATATTGTCGATTTGAATTATACTTATAAATTGTGAATGAGATATATAAGACCAAGTAATTTCGGTGGAAATACCGCACCATAAAATATTATTACAATTAACAATAGGTGATTGTATAAATTTAAAATAATACTTTAAATAAAAGATGTTATCTAGAGCATTTGTACTTTACTACTTCAACCAGATATATCAATGATATTCATAATAAGTCTGATAAAAGACGTAGACCATAATTTTATGATATGTGATATGTCTTCTATCACATGGAGACCAATTTGATTGATATGATAAATATTCCTTTACACATGATATGAATTTGTGTCACTGTTAAGAACTAAAAACTATAAAGTTACAAGTGATTGAAGCTAATACGAGTGTGTGATCCGAAATAGATTATTAAATATTCAAAGCAGCTACAAAAAAACATTTCCGCAAATGTCGTTTTAACTATGTCTAATCAATACTAAAATAATTTCTATTCGTCAATTAATCAAAAAATACTATAAAAAAGGAGAATAAAATAAATTTGTAAAAAAGCATACTATCCTTATAATTAATTATCACCAATAATTTATTTTCTTAATTCCTTTGAAGTTGAAATCTTAAATGTTGTTCACTTCAGTGCCTAAAGTGTGAACAATTCCGTTATAGGAAAACAAAACATAGTATTTATATACTTGTAGTACCTATTATTGGAGTCTGCTTATTTATTGCTAATTGAGAGGAAAAAGGAAAAGGTTAATAGGCCTAATAAAATAATTGAATGATTTTTTTCCATTTCTATATTGGCACTTTCAAACCAATTTGCTTAATTTAACTGAAATAATTGGAGTTATTTGGATACAATAGCGTTGATAATTAATCTAAATTTGAATATAAATTTTGTGTGGGTGGTTTAAATAAAAATTTGATTTTCTAATTAAAATGAAATTGAGTTGAACTTTTTTTAAATTTCAGACATTATTAAAATTATGCGAGTAACCAGTAGGAAGTGTAATAAGTTAAACAATCATTATTCTGGTATGTTGTGCATTCACCAAATCAATCATTATCACATTCACATCATCGTTTCAGACACAATTAATTTAACTATAATTAAAGCAATCTGAATTGAATATTGACATATTTTCTAACTTAATAGTGAATAAGCCGGAATCAGTCTACTATTTACTATATAACACATGACATATTATTCTTGATAAATTTGATATTTGGACAATTTACGAGTATAAGCGCTTAGGTTTACAGTATACTTGTATGTTAGAATAATTTTAGAAATTAATTAATCGAATTGAACAATTCATTTGTGAAACAAACTGATGCAATCAAAAATAATTGCATAATATTAAATTACAAATTATTATTGATCATCAACTGCAAATCTGGTATTACTTTAAGCATAAAAATAACATTTGGGATAGTTATAGTTATGAACATGTAGAAGTAGTTATTCTGCTGTTGACAAAGATAGGCATTCTGCTATTGACAATTACTGATAATAATATAATAATGATGATTAAATCAATCACATTGATTTCTCAGTTGCTTAAATAAATTTAATTTATTCAACTCTCAAAGTCAAATTCGATAATAGTTTCCAGGATATTACTCTATACTCAAATTTATCGAATACTTAACATTAAATAAAATAATGTTGCAAATATACAATACCAAAATGTCTATGTTAAACAAGTAAAGGATGTTTTATCAAAGTGTGGAAACTGAACAGATATGTCATGTCAGAATATTTTAATTTATACTATGTGTGATATTCAAAAGTAAAATTTCTATTCAATTTTTCTTTTCTGTATCTTAATCAGATAATCCATGTAAAACGGCAAGAGTAACAATTTCACGAATGAAACTGACATTTCTTTTCCTTATATTCTAATTCAATTTATGCCTGGAGGCTAAATGAAGAAAGACTTTACTTTGAAATATTACACTATTGAAACCTAATAGAAAAACGGCTTGATATAATTCACGAAAATTATATTCAAAGACGAAAAAATGTATGTTATTTGAGTATTCTTATATTTAAATATATACGTACTATGTAATAAAGGGATGAATAATAAATAGAATCAAAATCAGATATTTCTTAGAATAAAAATACTGTAATTATGTTCTTAAATGACATTAATTTAATTTATTTAATCGGAAATATAAATGAAGTAACAGTTTTAGAGTTGTTAGTTTCCATTCGAAATTTTCATATTTTAAGGAGGATGTGCCACAGGCAATTAGTACGCCCAGCTTCAAATTGTTTCATCTTTTTATCAATTAAATAAATTATTGTACATATAAACTACCCCTTAAGCTATTTCAGAAAATTATTATTCATATAAAGTATT